>JAYEVD010000751.1:0-52051 GCA_036346405.1 Phyllostachys edulis | reverse complement strand
GCCCAGATCCGATTAACGGTTATAAAGTTATGAATTGTTTAGTCCCGCTGTCCTGTTAATCTGTCAACATCCTAACAGTCTGTAGAAATCTGATGAGGCCCTAGGTGCATCTACTACGGTGGTCAACATCCCTAAGTTGCAAGTGTGTGCTAAACCTCAAGTTGAGCCTATTATGCATCAATGGAGAAAGAAACAAGAAGAAGGTTCGGCCAAGAACAAAGAGAGGGAGGTAGGCCGAAGGGAAAGCTTGAGCGGACATGGGAAGACACAAGAACCAAGGACTTTGCATTTTGGAAAGTTTGCAAGGGAATCTTACCAAGAAAAGACAAAGAATCCTAAATGGATTTGGATTGGAGCAATTCCAATTCAGATCAATCTTTAAAGGAAGTTAATTTTGAAATTACTTGTAATAGGATAGTTTAATCTATTTTCAGCAATTAGAGTAGCTTAAACATCTATGTAAAGTAGGAGGGTTTTTTGGTTCGGATTACTGTTCACGTGAACAGTAACCGACTCGGATTACTGTTCACGTGAACAGTAATCGGACTAGGAGTCTTGTGCTTGTGTGGGAGGCTATATAAACCCCCCATGGCCGCACTATAGAGGTGGACAAGTCATAGTTGAAGAAAATACTGAGAAAAGTCACATGTTTGTGTGGCGCAAAATGAATACATGCGTTTGGAAATTCCGTTTAGGGTTTTGTGATTCGTGAATATTGGAGGGTGGCTTTCCTTCCAAGATCCGTGATTCCTTGTGGATCATCTCACCAATTCGTGGCGTCCTCAAGCGCTCACGGTTTGGTGTTGTTCTTCGGTTTGATTTTGTTTCTCTCTTGGATTGATTCAACATCAACTAAGTATTACTTGCTTTGGAGATATACTTGTTCTTCCTTTTGCTGAACCAACGAGGAAAGCTAGGGTTTTGCTCGATCAAAGATTGCAATACAAGTACCGTGAAAGATTGGGCCACATTACGCATCAATTACCGTTGATCCGTATCATCTTGGTATCGGGCGTGGTTGATCACGATGCGTGGAAATTTTTCTTGGTACTTTTGAGGTTGGTCATCATGTCAAGAACTAGCCAGCGGTTCTAATGATGGATTGGACGAAGAGCCTATATGCGGTGATACACTATTACGGATGTACGTGCTCAATTTGATGCTACTACCGGCTTTTTTTCTTCGTCGCGAGAAGGTGTTACGCCATCAACTTGAAGCTCAAATCCAAGGGGTGCAAGACACGCTAAACAATCGTCTTAACGTGAATGAACGGCGTATGATGGAAGGTTTTGACAATCTAAACCATGCTATCCGTCGCTTGGAGGAGAGGCTACCACCGCCACGAGGAGGTAATATACCGGTGCTACCCCAACCACAACATGGACGTGCACAACGTGTTGTACGTCGAGATGGAGATGACTTCTACGCTGCTGATTCGGAGGAGGCTATTTCCGATGATCGTGGAAGACGTCAACGATGTCCACGACGTGATTACTTTGATCGTCGAGGTCTTTGGACATGGTGGACATCATAATGGAGGTGGTGAACGTGAAGATGGCTTCAGATCGGAGAATCAAGATCACCATACCAGAGTTCAAGGGCAGATCTGATCCGGAGTCTTATTTGGAGTGGGAGATGCGTGTCAATCAAATTTTTGACAACCACCACTACTCCGAGGAGAAGAAGGTTCGTGTTGCCTCGATTGAGTTCACCGAATACGCTATTATTTGGTGGGATCAATTGAATCGTGTGAGGGAACGTCCTAACACTTGGGAAGCAATGAAACATGCTATGCGAGGCGTTTACGTGCAAAGATACTATACACGGACGCCGCATACAAAGCTACTGACGACTTACTCGAGGTGCTAAGGCGGTGGCGAGTACTATCAAGAGATGCAAGTGCTCATGATCCGTACAAGTGTGCGTGAGTCGTGAGGCGGCGACCATGACACGCTTCTTCGAGGGGTTGAATGAAGATGTGCGGGACCGTGTTGATTTAATGCAATACAATACTGCGTGCAAGAATTACTTCATCAAGCGGGCGTCTTGAACAATGGGTGAAGGGCACTCAAGCAAGGAGTGGCCGTACCACTCATAACACTTGAGGCATGCAACCGCATGAGCGGAGATGCGAGATCAACTTCCAAACCGGTTGCATCTACTACACCGTTCGAGTACATTCAAGGAAGCTTGAAGCCTATAAGTCTTTGCGGGCAAAGAAGTCTCACATGCTTGATTCTAGTGCATTCTCTACGGCTAGAACTAGCAACATTGAATACTTCAAGTGCAAGGGCCGAGGTCATATGAAGAAGGATTGTCCAAACATGAAGACGGTGTTGCTTACACATGATGGCTACGCATAGCGGAGAGCGACAACGATGAATCTGAACCTTCCGATGAATCTGAGAAGTCGGAACCACTCATTTGTTATCCAAAGACAAGGTGTTAGCTTGATGGCTCAAATGGTGCGGTGTGATAACACTTGTTATTGTACGGAAGGGACAATGACATCATATCTTTCAAACCGATTGCAAGATCAAAGAAAAGGTATGTAAGTTGATTATTGATAACGGAGTTCGAGCAACATGATTGGCAAGGATGTGGTGGAATCACTCTCATTGTCCACATGGAGGCATCCTAAACCATATTACATCCAATGGCTCAACAACGTCGGCAAAGTCAAGATCACACACAAGGTGAGAGTGCCACTTACAATTGATGGCTATGTCGATAAGGTGGAGTGTGATGTGGTACCTATGCATGCTTGGTCATATTCTATTGGGACGTCCATGGCAATTTGATTTGAATGCTACACATCAAGGACGGTCCAACCGATATACTTTCATGCACAAGGGAGAATTCCATGCTTTGTCATCAAAGACCGATGAAGAAATCAAGAGTGATTTGGTTGTGGTTAGCAAGAAGAAGGCCAGAAACACTATACTAAAACCGAGGACGGTTTTGCTTCAAGAAGGGAGGATGATGAGGCCCTAGGTGCATCTACTACGGTGGTCAACATCCCTAAGTTGCAAGTGTGTGCTAAACCTCAAGTTGAGCCTATTATGCATCAATGGAGAAAGAAACAAGAAGAAGGTTCGGCCAAGAACAAAGAGAGGGAGGTAGGCCAAGGAAAGCTTGAGTGGACATGGGAAGACACAAGAACCAAGGACTTTGCATTTTGGAAAGTTTGCAAGGGAATCTTACCAAGAAAAGACAAAGAATCCTAAATGGATTTGGATTGGAGCAATTCCAATTCAGATCAATCTTTAAAGGAAGTTAATTTTGAAATTACTTGTAATAGGATAGTTTAATCTATTTTCAGCAATTAGAGTAGCTTAAACATCTATGTAAAGTAGGAGGGTTTTTTGGTTCGGATTACTGTTCACGTGAACAGTAATCGGACTAGGAGTCTTGTGCTTGCGTGGGAGGCTATATAAACCCCCCCATGGCCGCACTATAGAGGTGGACAAGTCATAGTTGAAGAAAATACAGAAAAGTCACATGTTTGTGTGGCGCAAAATGAATACATGCGTTTGGAAATTCCGTTTAGGGTTTTGTGATTGCGTGAATATTGGTTGATCCGTATCAAAATCTGAGTTAATCTATTAGTTAAATACGAAATCAGAGGATCTCATTATAATGAAAAAGATGGGTAATTTCCTCACCTTTCCATAAAGCTAAAGAACGTAAGAATTGGACTTTCGTAGCAAAAGTTATGATAATTTTAGTGTACTGTCGAGAGAACCCGATGTGATAATTGATGTTCTGTAGATTGGCTTGGTAGGGGTAGTAAATTGCAGAATCAGAAGGGCTCCCCAACTAAGTTTATTTAGGTAATTTAATTATCTTTCCAGAAAGTATTAGAACATCTTATTTGGACTCCTGAGCAGAAAGTTATGTATTTTATAATTTGACTGTCCGCAGTGAACACCAAATCGATCGGTAGAAATTGGAAAATTGGAAACGCTTGGGAGTTTAGCGAGTTCAATTGTGTTATTATTTATGCTTTTGGTCCAGTATGCTTGTCTTAGTTTGGGTTATCATTATGTTCAGGTGGGAGCGTGATCCCAGGGGTAGCGCCCTCTTCGCGTCCCACCGCTTCTCGCACTTGCTGAGGCAAGTATTCGGGTTGTAGAATAATTATGATTATTTGCTGAGATTGATTGTATCTTGTTCGTAATAGCCATCCATGGATGTCAATGTGATGAATTACAATATATCTTGGTAAATGCAAGTTATGGTTAAAGCTTCATGTGTATGTTGTTAATGCTTACATGTTATTATGTACATGTTGAGTTCATATAATTGGAAGATGATGTCATTGTGCATATGCATTTCAAAGCATGATTGAGTCTTGGCCACTAGGTGACCAAGTATGAACTGTTGAGGTCCCCGTCATGTAAATGACGGGCTTGAGGTCCCCACATTCGCAGAATGTGGGCAATGAGTAAAGAGGTCCCCATCATGATGATGATGGGCATAGGTCCCTATACTTGTGGAGTATAGGCTCTTGGTCCCGATGCCAAGGTGCATAGGCAAGGGTATACATCGACGGATGTATACCTCACATTACCGGTAAAATGCGAAAAGAGATAAAGTTTAAAAGGTGCATTGCATGGATGCATTACAAGCATGAAGTTTATGTTTAGTGAAAAGTTTTATTTGGAATACTGATGCTATGACTATGATTTTAGCTTTAACCTTGTTGATACTTGCTAAGTCTTTGGGCTCACACTTGCTTTGATATGTTTTAGGTACAACTGGCAAGAACGGCATGCATGGGAGGGAGTAGATGTTTGGATGCACTCACTACCACTCATCCTTAAGGCGTCTATCATTTAGTCTTTATTCTAATAATTAGCAAACTATTTGAGATTCGCATATGATTGGTTAAATGTTTCAGTTTATTTGTAATAAGGAGAATAGCAAGTTTTGTTTATGATTATTAGATTATCTTGCATGCCTGAATGAACTGGAATATTGAGTTTAGTGTTAATTGCTATGATCAATTGATGGAACCTCGGTATAGTTGATTATACAAAGGAGGTTCTGCCGAAATCGGTAAATGATCTTAGTTTAGTTTTGTTTAATTCAATTTTAGTAGCATTCTAGGCTCAATGTTGAGCTGGGGTGTTACAGTTGGTATCAGAGCGGGATGTAGGTCCGTGGTATTTAAAGTACTAATTTTGACACACTATGCATAGTAGATGGGTTGGGTTTTTGCATTGCATATACGCTTCCGTTGAGTAAATAGTTACTTTTGTGCTACAGTTGCTAGTTGATCATTGTGCTTATTGTATGATATAATCTTATATACTTATAATTGATTATATTAGTTATATATTATGATAGTTGATGTCGAGAGGTTGAGGTCGTGGTTGTGGTCCTGGGCTTTACCAGGTTACACCACTGTTCATAGTAAGAGAAACACTAGAGTCCATTATGGGTGTTTGGTTTTCATTTTCTTTCCGTGCCTCGATTTCATAAATTGGAGCTCAGGGTAAGCGTCGTTCTGTAAAGTTTCACACCGGCTCGGAAAGATTCCAAATGCACCTAGAAATGAGGTAGGGCACACTAGAAGTCCATTATGGGAGTTTGATGTTCATTTTCTTTCCAAGCCTCGATTTCATAAAGTGGAGCTCTGGGTACCCATCGTTCTGGATTGTTTCAGACTTGCTCGGAATTATTCCAAATGCACCTAGAAATGACGTAGGGCACACCAGAAGTCTATTATAGTTATTTGGTGTAGATTTTCTTTCCGTGCCTCGATTTCATAAATTGGAGCTTATGGTACGCGTCGTTCTAGAAAGTTTCACACCGGCTCGGAAGGATTCCAAATGCACAAAGAAATGAGGTAGGGCACACTAGAAGTCTATTTTGGGTGTTTCGTATTGATTGTCTTTCTGTGCATCGATTTCATAAAGAGGAGCTCTGGATACCGTTGTTCAGCAAAGTTTCACACCTGCTCGGAATTATTCCAAATGCACCTAGAAATGACATAGGGCACACCAGAAGTCCATTTTGGGTATTTGCATTGATTTTCTTTCCGTGCGTCGATTTCATAATGTGGAGCTCCGGTACCGATCGCTCTCCGCAAAGTTTTACACTGCCGTAATTATTCCACATGCAGAAATGACGTAGGGCACACTAGAAGTCCATTATGGGTGTTTGGTTTTGATTTTCTATCCGTGCCTCGATTTCATAAATTGGAGCTCAGGGTACGCGTCGTTCTGGAAAGTTTTACACCGGCTCGGAAAGATTCCAAATGCACCTAGAAATGAGGTAGGGCACACTAGAAGTCCATTATGGGAGTTTGATGTTCATTTTCTTTCCATGCCTCGATTTCATAAAGTGGAGTTCTGGGTTCCCATCATTCTGGAATATTTCACACTTGCTCGGAATTATTCCAAATGCACCTAGAAATAACGTAGGGCACACTAGAAGTCCATTATAATTATTTAGTGTGGATTCTCTTTCCGTGCCTCGATTTCATAAATTGGAGCTTAGGGTACGCGTCGTTCTGGAAAGTTTCACACCGGCTCGGAAGGATTCGAAATGCACCTAGAAATGAGGTAGGGCCACAGTAGAAGTCTATTTTGGGTGTTACCTATTGATTGTCTTTCTATGCCTCGATTTCATAAAGTGGAGCTCTGGATACCGTCGTTCAGGAAAGTTTCACACCTGCTCGGAATTATTCCAAATGCACCTAGAAGTGACATAGGGCACACTAGAAGTCCATTTTGGGTGTTTGCATCGATTTTCTTTCCGTGCCTCGACTTCATCATGTGGTGCTCCCGGTACCCGTCGCTCTGCAAAGTTTTACACCTGCTTAGAATTATTCCAAATGCACCTAGAAATGACGTAGGGCACACTAGAAGTCCATTATGGGTGTTTGGTTTCGATTTTCTTTCTGTGCCTCGATTTCATAAATTGGAGCTCATGGTACGCGTCGTTTTGGAAAGTTTCACACCGGCTCCGGAAGGTTCCAAATGCACATAGAATGAGGTAGGGCACACTAGAAGTCAATTAAGGGAGTTTGATGTTCATTTTCTTTCCATGCCTCGATTTCATAAAGTGGAGCTCTATGTACCCGTCGTTCTGAAATGTTTCACACTTGCTCGGAATTATTCCAAATGCACCTAGAAATGACGTAGGGCACACCAGAAGTCCATTATATTTATTTGGTGTGCATTTTCTTTCCGTGCCTCGATTTCATAAATTGGAGCTTAGGTGCGCGTGCTTACGAAAGTTTCACACCGGCTCGGAAGGATTCCAAATGCACCTAGAAATGAGGTAGGGCACACTAGAAGTCTATTTTGGGTGTTTCAGATTGATTGTCTTTACGTGCATCGATTTCATAAAGTGGAGCTCGATACCGCTGTTCAACAAAGTTTCACACTTGCTCTAATTATTCCAAATGCACCTAGAAATGACATAGGGCACACCGAAGTCCATTTTGGGTGTTTGCATTGATTTTCTTTCCGTGCCTCGATTTCATAATATGGAGCTCCTGCACCAGCCTCTCGCAAAGTTTTACACCTTTCGTAATTATTCCACATGCACCTAGAAATGGCGTAGGGCACACTAGAAGTCCATTATGGGTGTTTGGTTTGATTTTCTTTCCGTGCGCCGATTTCATAAATTGGAGCTCGAGTGGTACGCTGATTGCTCGAAAGTTTGACACCAGCTCAGAAAGATTCCAAATGCACCTAGAAAAGAGGTAGGGCACGCTAGAAGTCCATTATGGGAGTTTGATGTTCATTTTCTTTACATGCCTCAATTTCATAAGGTGGAGCTTTAGGTACCCGTCGTTCTGGAATGTTTCACACTTGCTCAGAATTATTCCTAATGCACCTAGAAATGACGTAGGGCATACCAGAAGTCCATTATAGTTATTTGGTGTGGATTTTCTTTCCATGCCTCGATTTCATAAATTGGAGCTTAGGGTACGCGTCGTTCTGGAAAGTTTCACACCGGCTCGGAAGGATTCCAAATGCACCAAGAAATGAGGTAGGGCACACTAGAAGTCTCTTTTGGGTGTTTCGTATTGATTGCCTTTCTGTGCCTTGATTTCATAAAGTGGAGCTCTGGATACCGTCGTACAGCAAAGTTTCACACCTGCTCGGAATTATTCCAAATGCACCTAGAAATGACAAAGGGCACACTAGAAGTCCATTTTGGGTGTTTGTTTTGATTTTCTTTCCGTGCCTCGATTTCATAATGTGGAGCTCCGGGTACCCTCGCTTTGCAAAGTTCTACACCTGCTCAGAATTATTCCAAATGCACCTAGAAATGACGTAGGGCATACTAGAAGTCCATTATGGGCGTTTGGTTTTGATTTTCTTTCCGTGCCTCGATTTCACAAATTGGAGCTCAAGGTACGCGTCATTCTGGAAAGTTTCACACCGGCTCGGAAGGATTCCAAATGCACCTAGAAATGAGGTAGGCCACAGTAGAAGTCTATTTTAGGTGTTTCGTATTGATTGTCTTTCTGTGCCTTGATTTCATAAGGTGGAGCTTTAGGTACCCGTCGTTCTGGAATATTTCACACTTGCTCGGAATTATTCCAAATGCACCTAGAAATGACATAGGGCACACCAGAAGTCTATTTTGGATGTTTGCATTGATTTTCTTTCCGTGCCTCGATTTCATAATGAGGAGCTCCGGGTACCCGTCGCTCTGCAAAGTTACACACCTGCTGAGAATTATTCCAAATACACCTAGAAATGATGTAGGGCACACTGGAAGTCCAATATGGCTGTTTGGTTTTGATTTTCTTTCCGTACCTCGATTTCACAAATTGGAGCTCAGGGTACGCGTCGTTCTGGAAAGTTTCACACCAGCTCGGAAAGATTCCAAATGCACCTAGAAATGATGTAGGGCACACTAGAAGTCCAATATGGGTGTTTGGTTTTGTTTTTCTTTCCGTGCCTCGATTTCATAAATTGGAGCTCAGGGTACGTGTCGTTCTGGAAAGATTCACACCGGCTCGGAAAGATTCCAAATGCATCTAGAAATGAGGTAGGGCACACTAGATCCATTATGGGAGTTTGATGTTCATTTTCTTTCCATACCTCGATTTCATAAAGTGGAGCTCTTGGTACCCGTCGTTCTGGAATGTTCCACACTTGCTCAGAATTATTCCAAATACACCTAGAAATGAATTAGGGCACACCAGAAGTCCATTATAGTTATTTGGTGTGGATTTTGTTTCCGTGTCTCGACTTCATAAATTGGAGCTTAGGGTACGCGTCGTTTTGGAAAGTTTTACACCGGCTCGGAAGGATTCCAAATGCACCTAGAAATGACGTAGGGCACACCAGAAGTCCATTATAGTTATTTGGTGTGTATTTTCTTTCCGTGCCTCGATTTCATAAATTGGAGCTGAGGGTACGCGTCTTTCTGGAAAGTTTCACACCGGCTCGGAAGGATTCCAAATGCACCTAGAAATGAGGTAGGGCACACTAGAAGTCCATTTTGGGTGTTTCATATTAATTGTCTTTCTGTGCCTCGATTTCATAAAGTGGAGCTCTAGATACCATTGTACAGCAAAGTTTCACACGTGCTCGGAATTATTTCAAACGCACCTAGAAATGAAATAGGGCACACTAGAAGTCCATTATGGCTGTTTGGTTCTGATTATCTTTCCGTGCCTCGATTTCATAATATGGAGCTCCGGGTACCCGTCACTCTGCAAAGTTCGACACCTCCTCAGAATTATTCCAAATGCACCTAGAAATCACGTAGTGCACACTAGAAGTCCAATATGGCTGTTTGGTTTTGTTTTTCTTTTTGTGCCTCGATTTCATAAATTGGATCTCAGGGTACGCGTCGTTCTGGAAACTTTCACACCGGCTCGAAAAGATTCCAAATGCACCTAGAAATGAGGTAGGGCACACTAGAAGTCCATTATGGGAGTTTGATGTTCATTTTCTTTCCATGCCTCCATTTCATAAAGTGGAGCTCTGGGTACCCGTCGTTTTGGAATGTTTCACACTTGCTTGGAATTATTCCAAATGCACCTAGAAATGACGTAGGGCACACCAGAAGTCCATTATAATTATCTGGTGTGGATTTTCTATCCGTACCTCAATTTCATAAATTGGAGCTTAGGGTACGCGTCGTTCTGGAAAGTTTCACATCGGCTCGGAAGGATTCCAAATGCACCTCGAAATGAGGTAGGGCACGCTAGAACTCTATTTTGGGTGTTTCATATTGATTGTCTTTCTGTGCCTCGATTTCATAAAGTGAAGCTCTGGATACCATCGTACAGCAAAGTTTCACACCTCCTCGGAATTATTCCAAATGCACCTAGAAATGACATAGGGCACACGAGAAGTCCATTTTGGGTGTTTGCATTGGTTTTCTTTCCATCCTCGATTTCATAAGGTGGAGCTTTAGGTACCCGTCGTTCTACACCGCTCATAATTATTCCAAATGCACCTAGAAATGACGAACACTAGAAGTCCATTATGGTGTTTGGTTTTGATTTTCTTTCGATACCGCAGTGAAAGTTTCGATTTCATAAATTGGAGCTCGAGTGCTAGCGTCCATTTTGGAAAGTTTCATTCCAAATGCACCTAGAAATGAGGTAGGGCACACTAGAAGTCCATTATGGGAGTTTGATGTTCATTTTCTTTCCATGCCTCGATTTCATAAGTGGAGCTCTTATCCGTGCGGAATGTTTCACACTTGCTCGGAATTATTCCAAATGCACCTAGAAATGAAGTAGGGCACACCATAAGTCCATTATAGTTATGTGGTGTGGATTTTTTTTCCATGCCTCGATTTCATAAATTGGAGCTTAGGGTACGCGTGGCTTGCTCGAAAGTTTCACACCGCTCGGAAGGATTCCAAATGCACCTAGAAATGAGGTAGGCACACTAGAAGTCTATTTTGGGTGTTTCAGTATTGATTGTCTTTCGTGCCTCGATTTCATAAAGTGGAGCTCTGGATACCGTCGTTGCAAAGAAAGTTTCACACCGCTCGGAATTATTCCAAATGCACCTAGAAATGAAATAGGGCACATAGAAGTCCATTTTGGTGTAAGTTTGATTTTCTTTCCATGCCTCGATTTCATAATGTGGAGCTCCGGTACCCTCGCTCTCCAAGTTCTACACCGCCGAGAATTATTCCAAATGCACCTAGAAATGACGTAGGGCACACTAGAAGTCCATTATGGGTGTTTGGTTTTGATTTTCTTTTAGTGCCTCGATTTCATAAATTGGAGCTCGAGGTAGCGTGCTTACGAAAGTTTCACACCGGCTCGGAAAGATTCCAAATGCACCTAGAAATGAGGTAGGGCACACTAGAAGTCCATTATGGGTGTTTGATGTTCATTTTCTTTCCATGCCTCGATTTCATAAAGTGGAGCTCTAGGTACCGTCTTTACGGAATGTTTCACACTTGCTCTGAATTATTCCAAATGCACCTAGAAATTAAGTAGGGCACACCAGAAGTCCATTATAGTTATGTGGTGTGGATTTTCTTTCCGTGCCTTGATATCATAAATTGGAGCTTAGGGTACGCTTCATTCTGGAATGTTTTACACCGGCTCGGAAGGATTCCAAATGCACCGAGAAATGAGGTAGGGCACACTAGAAGTCTATTTTGGGTGTTTCGTACTGATTGTCCTTCTGTGCCTCGATTTCATAAAGTGGAGCTCTATATACCGTCGTGCAAAAGAAAGTTTCACACGCTTTCGAATTATTCCAAATGCACCTAGAAATGACATAGGGCACACTAGAAGTTCATTATGGCTGTTTGCATTGATTTTCTTTCCGTGCCTCGATTTCATAATGTGGAGCTCCGGGTCCCCGTCGCTCTGCAAAGTTCTACACCTGCTCAGAATTATTCCAAATGCACCTAGAAATGACGTAGGGCACACTAGAAGTCCATTATGGGTGTTTGGTTTTGATTTTCTTTCCGTGCCTCGATTTCATAAATTGGAGCTCAGGGTACGCGTCGTTCTGGAAAGTTTCACACCGGCTCGGAAAGATTCCAAATGCACCTAGAAATGAGGTAGGGCACACTAGAAGTCCATTATGGTAGTTTGATGTTCATTTTCTTTCCATGCCTCGATTTCATAAAGTGGAGCTTTAGGTACCCGTCGTTCTGGAATGTTTCACACTTGCTCGGAATTATTCCAAATGCACCTAGAAATGACGTAGGGCACACCAGAAGTCCATTATAGTTATTTGGTGTGGATTTTCTTTCCGTGCCTCGATTTCATAAATTGGAGCTTATGGTACGCGTCGTTCTGGAAAGTTTCACACCGGCTCGGAAGGATTCCAAATGCACCTAGAAATGAGGTAGGGCACACTAGAAGTCTATTTTGGGTGTTTCGTTTTGATTGTCTTTCCGTGCCTCGATTTCATAAATTGGAGCTCGGATACCGTCGTGCACACCGCTTAATTATTCCAAGTGCACCTAGAAATGACATAGGGCATACCAGAAGTCCATTTTGGGTGTTTGCATTGATTTTTTTTCCATGCCTCGATTTCATAATATGGAGCTCCGGGTACCCATCGCTCTACAAAGTTCTACACCGCTCGATTCCAAATGCACCTAGAAATGACGTAGGGCACACTAGAAGTCCATTATGGGTGTTTGGTTTTGATTTTCTTTCCGTGCCTCGATTTCATAAATTGGAGCTCAGGGTACGCGTCGTTCTGGAAAGTTTCACACCGGCTCGGAAAGATTCCAAATGCACCTAGAAATGAGGTAGGGCACACTAGAAGTCCATTATGGGAGTTTGATGTTCATTTTCTTTCCATGCCTCGATTTCATAAAGTGGAGCTCTAGGTACCCGTCGTTCTGGAATGTTTCACACTTGCTCGGAATTATTCCAAATGCACCTAGAAATGAAGTAGGGCACACCAGAAGTCCATTATAGTTATTTGGTGTGGATTTTCTTTCCGTGCCTCGATTTCATAAATTGGAGCTTAGGGTACGTGTCGTTCTGGAAAGTTTCACACCGGCTCGGAAGGATTCCAAATGCACCTAGAAATGAGGTAGGGCACACTAGAAGTCTATTTTGGGTGTTTCGTATTGATTGTCTTTCTGTGCCTCGATTTCATAAAGTGGAGCTCGATACCGCCAGACAAAGAAAGTTTCACACCGCTCGAATTATTCCAAATGCACCTAGAAATGACATAGGGCACACCAAAGTCCATTTTGGGTGTTTGCATTGATTTTCTTTCCGTGCCTCGATTTCATAATGTGGAGCTCTAGGTGCACCGCTGCTCTGCAAAGTTCCACACTGCTTGAGAATTATTCCAAATGCACCTAGAAATGACGTAGGGCACACTAGAAGTCCATTATGGGTGTTTGGTTTTGATTTTCTTTCGCGTGCCTCGATTTCATAAATTGGAGCTCAGTGTGTACGCGTCGATTCTGAAAGTTTCACACCGCTCGGAAAGATTCCAAATGCACCTAGAAATGAGGTAGGGCACACTAGAAGTCCATTATGGGTGTTTGATGTTCATTTTCTTTCCATGCCTCGATTTCATAAATTGGAGCTCTAGGTATCCGTGCTGCTCGAAAGTTTCACACTTGCTCGGAATTATTCCAAATGCACCTAGAAATGAGGTAGGGCACACTAGAAGTCCATTATGGGTGTTTGGTGTTGATTTTCTTTCCGTGCCTCGATTTCATAAATTGGAGCTCTCGATACGTCGTTGCTCGAAAGTTTCACACTTGCTCGGAATTATTCCAAATGCACCTAGAAATGACATAGGGCACACTAGAAGTCCATTTTGGCTGTTTGCATTGATTTTCTTTCGTGGAGCTCGATGCCTCGATTTCATAATGTGGAGCTCGATTTCATAATGCAGCCAGTGCGTCTAATGTGGCTCTGCAAAGTTCTACACCGCCGAGAATTATTCCAAATGCACCTAGAAATGACGTAGGGCACACTAGAAGTCCATTATGGGTGTTTGGTTTTGATTTTCTTTCCGTGCCTCGATTTCATAAATTGGAGCTCGAGGTACGCGTGGCTTACGAAAGTTTCACACCGCTCGGAAAGATTCCAAATGCACCTAGAAATGAGGTAGGGCACACTAGAAGTCCATTATGGGTGTTTGATGTTCATTTTCTTTCCATGCCTCGATTTCATAAGGTGGAGCTCTAGGTACCGCTGCTCTCGAATGTTTCACACTTGCTCGGAATTATTCCAAATGCACCTAGAAATGAAGTAGGGCACACCGAAGTCCATTATAGTTATTTGGTGTGGATTTTCTTTCCGTGCCTCGATTTCATAAATTGGAGCTTAGGTTACGCTGCTGCTCGAAAGTTTTACACCGGCTCGGAAGGATTCCAAATGCACCTAGAAATGAGGTAGGGCACACTAGAAGTCTATTTTGGGTGTTTCATATTGATTGTCTTTCTGTGCCTCGATTTCATAAAGTGGAGCTCTCGATACCGTCGTACAGCAAAGTTTCACACCTGCTCGGAATTATTCCAAATGCACCTAGAAATGACATAGGGCACACTAGAAGTCCATTATGGGTGTTTGCATTGATTTTCTTTCCGTGCCTCGATTTCATAATGTGGAGCTCCGGGTACCCGTCGCTCTGCAAAGTTCTACACCTGCTCAGAATTATTCCAAATGCACCTAGAAATGACGTAGGGCACACTAGAAGTCCATTATGGGTGTTTGGTTTTGATTTTCTTTCCGTGCCTCGATTTCATAAATTGGAGCTCAGGGTACGCGTCGTTCTGGAAAGTTTCACACCGGCTCGGAAAGATTCCAAATGCACCTAGAAATGAGGTAGGGCACGCTAGAAATCCATTTATGGGTGTTTGATGTTCACTTTCTTTTCATGCCTCGATTTCATAAGGTGGAGCTTTAGGTACCAGTCGTCGCTCGAATGTTTCACACTTGCTCGGTGTGGATTATTCCAAATGCACCTAGAAATGACATAGGGCACACCGAAGTCCATTATAGTTATTTGGTGTTTGCATTGATTTTCTTTCCGTGCCTCGATTTCATAATGTGGAGCTCCGGTACGCTGCTGCTCGCAAGTTTTCTACACCTGCTTAGAGAATTATTCCAAATGCACCTAGAAATGAGGTAGGGCACACTAGAAGTCCATTATGGGTGTTTGGTTTGATTTTCTTTCCGTGCCTCGATTTCATAAATTGGAGCTCGAGTGCAGCGTCTGATTCGAAAGTTTCACACCAGCTCGGAAAGATTCCAAATGCACCTAGAAATGAGGTAGGGCACACTAGAAGTCCATTATGGGAGTTTGATGTTCATTTTCTTTCCATGCCTCGATTTCATAAATTGGAGCTCTAGGTACCGTCTGCTCGGAATGTTTCACACTTGCTCGAATTATTCCAAATGCACCTAGAAATGAAGTAGGGCACACCGAAGTCCATTATAGTTATTTGGTGTGGATTTTCTTTCCGTGCCTCGATTTCATAAATTGGAGCTTAGGTTACGCTGCGTGCTTACGAAAGTTTCACACCGGCTCGGAAGGATTCCAAATGCACCTAGAAATGAGGTAGGGCACACTAGAAGTCTGTTTTGGGTGTTTCGTATTAATTGTCTTTCTGTGCCTCGATTTCATAAAGTGGAGCTCTATATACCATCGTACAGCAAAGTTTCACACGTGCTCGGAATTATTCCAAATGCACCTAGAAATGAAATAGGGCACACTAGAAGTCCATTATGGCTCTTTGGTTCTGATTTTCTTTCCGTGCCTCGATTTCATAATATGGAGCTCCGGGTACCCGTCACTCTGCAAAGTTCGACACCTGCTCAGAATTATTCCAAATGCACCTAGAAATGACGTAGTGCACACCAGAAGTCCAATATGGCTGTTTCGTTTTGATTTTCTTTCCGTGCCTCGATTTCATAAATTGGAGCTCGAGGTACGCGTTACGGAAAGTTTCACACCGCTCGGGAAAGATTCCAAATGCACCTAGAAATGAGGTAGGGCACACTAGAAGTCTATTTTGGGTGTTTCGTATTAATTGTCTTTCTGTGCCTCGATTTCATAAAGTGGAGCTCTATATACCATCGTACAGCAAAGTTTCACACGTGCTCGGAATTATTCCAAATGCACCTAGAAATGAAATAGGGCACACTAGAAGTCCATTATGGCTGTTTGGTTCTGATTTTCTTTCCGTGCCTTGATTTCATAATATGGAGCTCCGGGTACCCGTCACTCTACAAAGTTCTACACCGGCTCGGAAGGATTCCAAATACACCTAGAAATGATGTAGGGCACACTAGAAGTCCATTATGGGTGTTTGGTTTTGATTTTCTTTCCGTGCCTCGATTTCATAAATTGGAGCTCGAGTACGCGTCGCTTACTCGAAAGTTTCACACTTGCTCGGAAAAATTCCAAATGCACCTAGAAATGAGGTAGGGCACACTAGAAGTCCATTATGGGAGTTTGATGTTCATTTTCTTTCCATGCCTCGATTTCATAAATTGGAGCTCTAGGTACCGCGTGCTTTACGAAAGTTTTACACTTGTTCGGAATTATTCCAAATGCACCTAGAAATGAAGTAGGGCACAGTAGAAGTCTATTTTGGGTGTTTCATATTGATTGTCTTTCGTGCCTCGATTTCATAAAGTGGAGCTCGGATACCGTCGTGACAAAGAAAGTTTCACACTTGCTCGGAATTATTCCAAATGCACCTAGAAATGACATAGGGCACACCAGAAGTCCATTTTGGGTGTTTGCATTGATTTTCTTTCCATGCCTCGATTTCATAATATGGAGCTCCTGCACTGCGTCGCTCTACAAAGTTTACACACTTTCTCAGAATTATTCCAAATGCACCTAGAAATGATGTAGGGCACACTAGAAGTCCATTATGGGTGTTTGGTTTTGATTTTCTTTCCGTGCCTCGATTTCATAAATTGGAGCTCAGGGTACGCGTTCTGGAAAGTTTCACACCGGCTCGGAAAGATTCCAAATGCACCTAGAAATGAGGTAGGGCACACTAGAAGTCCATTATGGGAGTTTGATGTTCATTTTCTTTCCATGCCTCGATTTCATAAAGTGGAGCTCTAGGTACCCGTCGTTCTGGAAATGTTTCACACTTGCTCGGAATTATTCCAAATGCACCTAGAAATGACGTAGGGCACACCAGAAGTCCATTATAGTTATTTGGTGTGGATTTTCTTTCCGTGCCTCGATTTCATAAATTGGAGCTTAGGGTACGCGTCGTTCTGGAAAGTTTCACACCGGCTCGGAAGGATTCCAAATGCACCTAGAAATGAGGTAGGGCACACTAGAAGTCTATTTTGGGTGTTTCAGTTGATTGTCTTTCTGTGCCTCGATTTCATAAAGTGGAGCTCTGGATACCGTCGTACAGCAAAGTTTCACACCTGCTCGGAATTATTCCAAATGCACCTAGAAATGACATAGGGCACACCAGAAGTCCATTTTGGGTGTTTGCATTGATTTTCTTTCCGTGCCTCGATTTCATAATGTGGAGCTCCGGGTACCCGTCGCTCTGCAAAGTTCTACACCTGCTCAGAATTATTCCAAATGCACCTAGAAATGACGTAGGGCACACTAGAAGTCCATTATGGGTGTTTGGTTTTGATTTTCTTTCCGTGCCTCGATTTCATAAATTGGAGCTCGAGTGGACGCTGCTGCTTCGAAAAGTTTCACACCGCTCGGAAATATTCCAAATGCACCTAGAAATGAGGTAGGGCACACTAGAAGTCCATTATGGGAGTTTGATGTTCATTTTCTTTCCATGCCTCGATTTCATAAGATGGAGCTCTAGGTACCCGCTGTTCTCGAATGTTTCACACTTGTTCGAATTATTCCAAATGCACCTAGAAATGAAGTAGGGCACACTAGAAGTCCATTATGGGTGTTTGTTTTGATTTTCTTTCCGTGCCTCGATTTCATAAATTGGAGCTCGGATACGCGCGCTTCGAAAGTTTCACACCGGCTCGGAAAGATTCCAAATGCACCTAGAAATGAGGTAGGGCACACTAGATGTCCATTATGGGAGTTTGATGTTTATTTTCTTTCCATGCCTCGATTTCATAAAGTGGAGCTCTAGGTACCCGTCTTTCTGGAATGTTTCACACTTGCTCGGAATTATTCCAAATGCACCTAGAAATGAAGTAGGGCACACCAGAAGTCCATTATAGTTATGTGGTGTGGATTTTCTTTTCGTGCCTCGATTTCATAAATTGGAGCTCCTACGCGTCGTTCTGGAAAGTTTCACACCGGCTCGGAAGGATTCCAAATGCACCTAGAAATGAGGTAGGGCACACCAGAAGTCTGTTTTGGGTGTTTGGTTTTTTTTCTTTCCGTGCCTCGATTTCATAAAGTGGAGCTCTATATACCATCGTACAGCAAAGTTTCACACATGCTCGGAATTATTCCAAATGCACCTAGAAATGAAATAGGGCACACTAGAAGTCCATTATGGCTGTTTGGTTCCGATTTTCTTTCCGTGCCTCGATTTCATAATATGGAGCTCGGGTACCCGTCACTCTGGAAAGTTCGACACCTGCTCAGAATTATTCCAAATGCACCTAGAAATGACGTAGGGCACACTAGAAGTCCATTATGGTTGTTTGTTTTTTGATTTTCTTTCCGTGCCTCGATTTCATAAATTGGAGCTCGAGGTAATGCGTTACTCGAAAGTTTCACACCGCTCGGAAAGATTCCAAATGCACCTAGAAATGAGGTAGGGCACACTAGAAGTCTATTTTGGGTGTTTCGTATTAATTGTCTTTCTGTGCCTCGATTTCATAAAGTGGAGCTCTAGATACCATCGTACAGCAAAGTTTCACACGTGCTCGGAATTATTCCAAATGCACCTAGAAATGAAATAGGGCACACTAGAAGTCCATTATGGCTGTTTGGTTCTGATTTTCTTTCCGTGCCTCGATTTCATAATATGGAGCTCCGGTGCCGCCACTCTACAAAGTTTACACACTTGCTCGGAAGGATTCCAAATGCACCTAGAAATGATGTAGGGCACACTAGAAGTCCATTATGGGTGTTTGGTTTTGATTTTCTTTCCGTGCCTCGATTTCATAAATTGGAGCTCAGTGCACGTCGCTGCTCGAAAGTTTCACACCGCTCGGAAAAATTCCAAATGCACCTAGAAATGAGGTAGGGCACACTAGAAGTCCATTATGGGAGTTTGATGTTCATTTTCTTTCCATGCCTCGATTTCATAAATTGGAGCTCTAGGTACCGCTGCTTTCGAATGTTTCACACTTGTTCGGAATTATTCCAAATGCACCTAGAAATGAAGTAGGGCACACTAGAAGTCTATTTTGGGTGTTTCAGATTGATTGTCTTTCGTGCCTCGATTTCATAAAGTGGAGCTCGATACTGAGTAAATGACATAGTTTCACACTTGCTCGGAATTATTCCAAATGCACCTAGAAATGACATAGGGCACACCAGAAGTCCATTTTGGGTGTTTGCATTGATTTTCTTTCCATGCCTCGATTTCATAATATGGAGCTCCTGCACCCGCTCTACAAAGTTTACACACTGCCGAAATTATTCCAAATGCACCTAGAAATGATGTAGGGCACACTAGAAGTCCATTATGGGTGTTTGGTTTTGTTTTTCTTTCCGTGCCTCGATTTCATAAATTGGAGCTCGAGTGCTGCGTGCTTCGAAAGTTTCACACCGGCTCGGAAAGATTCCAAATGCACCTAGAAATGAGGTAGGGCACACTAGAAGTCCATTATGGGAGTTTGATGTTCATTTTCTTTCCATGCCTCGATTTCATAAAGTGGAGCTCTAGGTACCGTCGTTATGAAATGTTTCACACTTGCTGGAATTATTCCAAATGCACCTAGAAATGACGTAGGGCACACCAGAAGTCCATTATAGTTATTTGGTGTGGATTTTTTTTCGTGCCTCGATTTCACAAATTGGAGCTTAGGGTGCAGCGTGGATGCTCGAAAGTTTCACACCGGCTCGGAAGGATTCCAAATGCACCTAGAAATGAGGTAGGGCACACTAGAAGTCTATTTTGGGTGTTTCGTGTTGATTGTCTTTCTGTGCCTCGATTTCATAAAGTGGAGCTCTGGATACCGTCCTACAGCAAAGTTTCACACCTGCTCGGAATTATTCCAAATGCACCTAGAAATGACATAGGGCACACTAGAAGTCCATTTTGGGTGTTTGCATTGATTTTCTTTCCGTGCCTCGATTTCATAATGTGGAGCTCCGGGTACCCGTCGCTCTGCAAAGTTCTACACCTGCTCAGAATTATTCCAAATGCACCTAGAAATGACGTAGGGCACACTAGAAGTCCATTATGGGTGTTTGGTTTTGATTTTCTTTCCGTGCCTCGATTTCATAAATTGGAGCTCAGCGTACGCGTCGTTCTGGAAAGTTTCACACCGGCTCGGAAATATTCCAAATGCACCTAGATATGAGGTAGGGCACGCTAGAAGTCCATTATGGGAGTTTGATGTTCATTTTCCTTTCCATGCCTCGATTTCATAAGATGGAGCTCTAGGCACCCGTTGTTCTGGAATGTTTCACACTTGTTCGGAATTATTCCAAATGCACCTAGAAATGAAGTAGGGCACACTAGAACTCCATTATGGGTGTTTGTTTTGATTTCTTTCCTTGCGTCGATTTCATAAATTGTAGCTCAGGATACGCGTCGTTCTGGAAAGTTTCACACCAGCTCAGAAAGATTCCAAATGCACCTAGAAAAGTGGTAGGGCACCCTAGAAGTCCATTATGGGAGTTTGATGTTCATTTTCTTTTTATCCTCAATTTCATAAGGTGGAGCTTTAGGTACCCGTCTTTCTGGAATGTTTCACACTTGCTCGGAATTATTCCAAATGCACCTAGAAATGAAGTAGGGCACACCAGAAGTCCATTATAGTTATGTGGTGTGGATTTTCTTTTCGTGCCTCGATTTCATAAATTGGAGCTTAGGTTACGCGTCGTTCTGGAAAGTTTCACACCGGCTCGGAAGGATTCCAAATGCACCTAGAAATGAGGTAGGGCACACTAGAAGTCTGTTTTGGGTGTTTCGTATTAATTGTCTTTCTGTGCCTCGATTTCATAAAGTGGAGCTCTATATACCATCGTACAGCAAAGTTTCACACATGCTCGGAATTATTCCAAATGCACCTAGAAATGAAATAGGGCACACTAGAAGTCCATTATGGCTCTTTGGTTCTGATTTTCTTTCCGTGCCTCGATTTCATAATATGGAGCTCCGGGTACCCGTCACTCTGCAAAGTTCGACACCTGCTCAGAATTATTCCAAATGCACCTAGAAATGACGTAGTGCACACTAGAAGTACAATATGGCTGTTTCGTTTTGATTTTCTTTCCGTGCGTCGATTTCATAAATTGGATCTCAGGGTACGTTCTGGAAAGTTTCACACCGGCTCGGAAAGATTCCAAATGCACCTAGAAATGAGGTAGGGCACAGTAGAAGTCTGTTTTGGGTGTTTCGTATTAATTGTCTTTCTGTGCCTCGATTTCATAAAGTGGAGCTCTATATACCATCGTACAGCAAAGTTTCACACGTGCTCGGAATTATTCCAAATGCACCTAGAAATGAAATAGGGCACACTAGAAGTCCATTATGGCTCTTTGGTTCTAATTTTCTTTCCGTGCCTTGATTTCATAATATGGAGCTCCGGGTACCCGTCACTCTACAAAGTTCTACACCGGCTCGGAAGGATTCCAAATACACCTAGAAATGATGTAGGGCACACTAGAAGTCCATTATGGGTGTTTGGTTTTGATTTTCTTTCCGTGTCTCGATTTCAGAAATTGGAGCTCAGAGTACGCGTCGTTCTGGAAAGTTTCACACCGGCTCAGAAAAATTCCAAATGCACCTAGATATGAGGTAGGGCACGCTAGAAGTCCATTATGGGAGTTTGATGTTCATTTTCTTTCCATGCCTCGATTTCATAAGGTGGAGCTCTAGGTACCCGTCGTTTCTGGAATGTTTTACACTTGTTCAGAATTATTCCAAATGCACCTAGAAATGAAGTAGGGCACAGTAGAAGTCTATTTTGGGTGTTTCGTATTGATTGTCTTTCTGTGCCTCGATTTCATAAAGTGGAGCTCTGGATACCGTCGTACAGCATAGTTTCACACTTGCTCGGAATTATTGCAAATGCACCTAGAAATGACATAGGGCACACCAGAAGTCCATTTTCGGTGTTTGCATTGATTTTCTTTCCATGCCACGATGTCATATATAGAGCTCCGGGTACCTGTCGCTCTACAAAGTTATACACCTGCTCAGAATTATTCCAAATGCACCTAGAAATGATGTAGTGCACACTAAAAGTCCAATATGGCTGTTTGGTTTTGTTTTTCTTTCCGTGCCTCGATTTCATAAATTGGAGCTCGAGTGCAGCGTGGATTACTCGAAAGTTTCACACCGGCTCGGAAAGATTCCAAATGCACCTAGAAATGAGGTAGGGCACACTAGAAGTCCATTATGGGAGTTTGATGTTCATTTTCTTTCTATGCCTCCATTTCATAAAGTGGAGCTCTAGGTACCGTCGCTTACGAAATGTTTCACACTTGCACGGAATTATTCCAAATGCACCTAGAAATGACGTAGGGCACACCAGAAGTCCATTATAGTTATTTGGTGTGGATTTTCATTCCGTGCCTCGATTTCATAAATTGGAGCTTAGGTGCAGCGTGCTTACGAAAGTTTCACACCGGCTCGGAAGTATTCCAAATGCACCACGAAATGAGGTAGGGCACACTAGAAGTCTATTTTGGGTGTTTCGTGTTGATTGTCTTTCTGTGCCTCGATTTCATAAAGTGGAGCTCTGGATACCGTCCTAGAGCAAAGTTTCACACCTGCTCGGAATTATTCCAAATGCACCTAGAAATGACATAGGGCACACAAGAAGTCCATTTTGGGTGTTTGCATTGATTTTCTTTCCGTGCCTCGTTTTCATAATGTGGAGCTCCGGGTACCCGTCGCTCTGCAAAGTTCTACACCTGGTCAGAATTATTCCAAATGCTCCTAGAAATGACGTAGGGCACACTTGAAGTCCATTATGGCTGTTTGGTTTTGATTTTCTTTCCGTGCCTCGCTTTCATAAATTGGAGCTCGTGGTACGCTGCGTGCTTACGAAAGTTTCACACCGGCTCGGAAATATTCCAAATGCACCTAGATATGAGGTAGGGCACGCTAGAAGTCCATTATGGGAGTTTGATGTTCATTTTCTTTCCATGCCTCGATTTCATAAGATGGAGCTCTAGGCACCCGTCGTTCTGGAATGTTTCACACTTGTTCGGAATTATTCCAAATGCACCTAGAAATGAAGTAGGGCACACCAGAAGTCCATTATAGTTATGTGGTGTGGATTTTCTTTCCGTGCCTCGATTTCATAAATTGGAGCTTAGATGCACGCGTGGATGCTCGAAAGTTTCACAACGGCTCGGAAGGATTCCAAATGCACCTAGAAATGAGGTAGGGCACAGTAGAAGTCTATTTTGGGTGTTTCGTATTGATTGTCTTTCTGTGCCTCGATTTTATAAAGTGGAGCTCTGGATACCGTCGTACAGCATAGTTTCACACTTGCTCGGAATTATTCCAAATGCACCTAGAAATGACATAGGGCACACCAGAAGTCCATTTTCGGTGTTTGCATTGATTTTCTTTCCATGCCTCGATTTCATAATATAGAGCTCCGGGTACCCGTCGCTCTGCTAAGTTCTACACCTGCTCAGAATTATTCCAAATGCACCTAGAAATGACGTAGTACACACTAAAAGTCCAATATGGCTGTTTGGTTTTGTTTTTCTTTCCGTGCCTCGATTTCATAAATTGGAGCTCAGGGTACGCGTCGTTCCGGAAATATTCACACCGGCTCGTAAAGATTCTAAATGCACCAAGAAATGAGGTAGGGCACACTAGAAGTCCATTATGGGAGTTTGATGTTCATTTTCTTTCCATGCCTCCATTTCATAAAGTGGAGCTCTGGTACCGCTTTTCGGAATGTTTCACACTTGCACGGAATTATTCCAAATGCACCTAGAAATGAGGTAGGGCACATCAGAAGTCCATTATAGTTATTTGGTGTGGATTTTCATTCCGTGCCTCGATTTCATAAATTGGAGCTTAGGGTACGCGTTGTTCTGGAAAGTTTCACACCGGCTTGGAATTATTCCAAATGCACCACGAAATGAGGTAGGGCACACTAGAAGTCTATTTTGGGTGTTTGTGTTGATTGTCTTTCTGTGCCTCGATTTCATAAAGTGGAGCTCTGGATACCGTCCTAGAGCAAAGTTTCACATCTGCTCGGAATTTTTCCAAATGCACCTCGAAATGACATAGGGCACACTAGAAGTCCATTTTGGGTGTTTGCATTGATTTTCTTTCCGTGCCTCGATTTCATAATGTGGAGCTCCGGGTACCCGTCGCTCTGCAAAGTTCTACACCGCCGAAATTATTCCAAATGCACCTAGAAATGACGTAGGGCACACTTGAAGTCCATTATGGTGTTTGGTTTTATTTTTCTTTCCGTGCCTCGATTTCATAAATTGGAGCTCGGGTGCGCGTGGATTACGAAAGTTTCACACCGGCTCGGAAATATTCCAAATGCACCTAGAAATGAGGTAGGGCACGCTAGAAGTCCATTATGGGAGTTTGATGTTCATTTTCTTTCCATGCCTCGATTTCATAAAGTGGAGCTCTAGGCACCGTGGCTTCGAATGTTTCACACTTGTTCGAATTATTCCAAATGCACCTAGAAATGAAGTAGGGCACACCGAAGTCCATTATAGTTATGTGGTGTGAATTTTTTTTCGCGTGCCTCGATTTCATAAATTGGAGCTTAGATGCGCGTGCTTTCGGAAAGTTTCACAACGGCTCGGAAGGATTCCAAATGCACCTAGAAATGAGGTAGGGCACAGTAGAAGTCTATTTTGGAAGTTTCGTATTGATTGTCTTTCTGTGCCTCGATTTCATAAAGTGGAGCTCTGGATACCGTCGTACAGCATAATTTCACACTTGCTCAGAATTATTCCAAATGCACCTAGAAATGACAAAGGGCACACCAGAAGTCCATTTTCGGTGTTTGCATAGATTTTCTTTCCATGCCTCGATTTCATAATATAGAGCTCCGGGTACCCGTCGCTCTGCAAAGTTCTACACCTGCTCAGAATTATTCCAAATGCACCTAGAAATGACGTAGTACACACTAAAAGTCCAATATGGCTGTTTGGTTTTGTTTTTCTTTCCGTGCCTCGATTTCATAAATTGGAGCTCAGGGTACGCGTCGTTCCGGAAAGTTTCACACTGGCTCGGAAAGATTCTAAATGCACCAAGAAATGAGGTAGGGCACACTAGAAGTCCATTATGGGAGTTTGATGTTCATTTTCTTTCCATGCCTCCATTTCATAAAGTGGAGCTCTAGGTACCCGTCGTTCTGGAATGTTTCACACTTGCACGGAATTATTCCAAATGCACCTAGAAATGACGTAGGGCACACCAGAAGTCCATTATAGTTATTTGGTGTGGATTTTCATTCCGTGCCTCGATTTCATAAATTGGAGCTTAGGGTACGCGTCGTTCTGGAAAGTTTCACACCGGCTCGGAAGGATTCCAAATGCACCAAGAAATGAGGTAGGGCACACTAGAAGTCTATTTTGGGTGTTTCGTGTTGATTGTCTTTCTGTGCCTCGATTTCATAAAGTGGAGCTCTAGATACCGTCCTAGAGCAAAGTTTCACATCTGCTCGGAATTATTCCAAATGCACCTAGAAATGACATAGGGCACACTAGAAGTCCATTTTGGGTGTTTGCATTGATTTTCTTTCCGTGCCTCGATTTCATAATGCGGAGCTCCGGGTACCCGTCGCTCTGCAATGTTCTACACCTGCTCAGAATTATTCTAAATGCACCTAGAAATGACGTAGGGCAAACTACAAGTCCATTATGGGAGTTTGATGTTCACAATTTCTTTCCATGAATCGATTTCATAAAGTGGAGCTCTGGATACCCGTCGTTCTGGAATGTTTCATACTTGCTCGGAATTATTCCAAATGCATCTAGAAATGACGTAAGGCACACCAGAAGTCCATTATAGTTATCGGGTGTGGATATTCTTTCAGTACCTCGATTCCAAATGCACCTAGAAATAACGTAGTGCACACTAGAAGTCCAATATGGCTGTTTGGTTTTGTTTTTCTTTCCGTGCCTCGATTTCATAAATTGGATCTCGAGTACGCGTCGTTTTGGAAAGTTTCACACCGGCTCGGAAAGATTCCAAATGTCACCTAGAAATGAGGTAGGGCACACTAGAAGTCTATTATGGGAGTTTGTTGTACATTTTCTTTCCATGCCTCCATTTCATAAATTGGAGCTCTGGGTACCCATCGTTCTGGAATGTTTCACACTTGCTCGGAATTATTCCAAATGCACCTAGAAATGACGTAGGGCACACCAGAAGTCCATTATAGTTATTTGGTGTGGATTTTCCTTCCGTGCCTCTATTTGATAAATTGGAGCTTAGGGTACGCGTCGTTCTGGAAAGTTTCACACAGGCTCGGAAGGATTCCAAATGCACCTCAAAATGAGGTAGGGTACACTAGAAGTCTATTTTGGGTGTTTCGGATTGATTGTCTTTCTGTGCCTCGATTTCATAAAGTGGAGCTCTGATACTGAGTAAATGCTGACAAAGTTTCACACCGCTTCTAATTATTCCAAATGCACCTAGAAATGACATAGGGCACACTAGAAGTCCATTTTGGGTGTTTGCATTGATTTTCTTTCCGTGCCTCGATTTCATAATGTGGAGCTCTGCACCGTCGCCCCGCAAAGTTCTACACAGTCGAAATTATTCCAAATGCACCTAGAAATGACATAGAGCACACTTGAAGTCCATTATGGGTGTTTGGTTTTGATTTTGTTTCCGTGCCTCGATTTCATAAATTGGAGCTCAGGGTACGCGTCGTTCTGGAAAGTTTCACACCGGCTCAGAAAGATTCCAAATGCACCTAGAAATTAGGTAGGGCACACTAGATGTCCATTACGGGAGATTGATATTCATTTTCTTTCCATGCGTCGATTTCATAAAGTGGAGCTCTGGGTACCCGTCTTTCTGGAAAGTTTCACACCTGCTCGGAATTATTCCAAATGCACTGTAACATCCCAAGTGTATAATTAGGGTTATTCAAGTATAATTATATGTGTAGAAATTAAAACTTTTTCTCACATCTTGAAAAACCCTAAAATCTCATGTGATTCGTGTCCAAGAGTTGTGTAATCTAAAAACACAAAGCTCTTGTTGACCAAAAGTCAAATTCATTTTCCATTTATCTAAAATCTTGTGCCAATCAATTGGAAATATTTTCCTTGGTCCAAAAACTGATGTGGGACCCCTCTGAAAAATATCACAAGTTGCAAAACTAGTTTGATAAATTTTGGAGGTAAAACAATCCTTTAAACAACCTTAATAAATTTCCTGAGAAAATGCATTGCATAATAACCTCTGGAAAATTTCGGTAAGGTTAATCATGTTGTCGACAAGCTCCAGTTAAAATTTCATCAAATTTGGAGCTCATTTGCTAGCCCAAACAATTACGCAAAGTCTCAATTTGTTTAAAAGTTCAAATTCAAAAACCTCAAGACTTTGTTCCTTGGGCTAGCCATGTTCAAAAGCTGGTCCAAATTTCCAACCCCTTTGGACCTCCTCAACAGTGCACCCCAGCCAGACCTCCTCTCCATTTAATCAGTCGCAGTGGTTGGATTCACATCCAACAGCCACGACCTCCTCCGCAGCTAACACCGCAAAGACCTTCCCACCTCATGAGGTCATAGCCGTTGGATCAAAGATCCACGGTCACGACCTCCCCATGTGTGAAACCTCAAAGACCTCCTCGGCGGTTAAACCATCGCAGCGAGGTCATCCCACCTTGTTGAGGTCGTAGCCGTTGGATCAAATCCAACCGCCACGACCTCCTCCTCAACATACTCAGTCAGGTCCTCCCACCTGCGTGAGGTCTTGGCCCTTGGATTCAAGATCCACGGCCCTGACCTCCCTCCTGTTAAAACCACTTAGACATCCCACCTCGTGAGGTCATAGCCCTTGGATTAAAAATCTAAGGCCATGACCTCCTTGTCTTCTCGCCTTTGGATCTCTGCTCAACGCACGAGATCAATGAGCCGTTCGGACCACCCAATATTGACCATTGGATTTACATCTTACGGTCGCTAACAAATGGGCAGTTCGGACCATCGCGTGAGCCCTTAGATCCAAATCGGAGGGCTAAGACCTCCTTTGCGCTTCGCCAGTCCTCGACCTCCCTTATTCACTTTGTGCGTATTAGACCTCCCCATCGTCGGTGCCCTTGGATTTACATCCAAAGGCCATGACCTCCCCTCATGTCTTTTGATCGCGTGCGGTAAGTCCTCATTGGAGTCCGCACTGTTGGATGGAGATCCAACGCTTTGGACCTCTGTCCATTTCTCACGTCGCGTTTTCACGTTAAGTGAAATCGTGAGGCCATGACCTCCCCACGTTTGATCGTGTGGCCGGGACCTCCTCCCACCACTTAAAACATAACGGTTCAAAATGGGATCCGATGGCGGGACCTCCTCGAGGTCTCATCCAATGGCCACTAGGACCTCCCCGTTTCTTCTCCTTCCTCTGGCTGTGGGAGCTTCGGCGATGCATTTAATGCATGTCCGGCGGGAGGTACTGTTCATCACTCTCTTCTCGACCGCATTTAATGCAGTCAACTTTCATCCTCAAGGGTCGGCCGAGCTCTGCCTTTGTCATCCCCATGTCTTGTCCACTCCATAGACCATGCCATGGGCCAAGCTCACCATGAGCTTAGCCAAGGTCTAAGACCTCAATTGCCCTAGGATAAAACCACCCCCACCGGTCCTTTGGCTTCCTTTGCACACCATCGTCACTTTGCTCACACCACTGTGTTTGTGAGCTCTAAAACACCAAAGTCTCCTTGGCCGCCATTGTTGGACTTGAAGTTCCTCGGTGGACAAGGGTCATTTGGGTTTCCCACCTTTTCTCCTTGCTTAGGTTGTGCTTTCCTCTGGGACCAAGACCTCACTCGTTTTGGTTTGAACTTTTACAGAGGTGGACAAAGTTGGGCTGGAGCTTTGGCCGTGGAGCACCCTCTTCCCCAACTCCGGCCACCACCTCCACGACCTCCCGGATCTTAAGGACCTCCAGTACCTCCCCGATAGTCCTTAGTCTTTGCACTTCACGTGGATGTTCTTTGCGGAGCTCTTTTTGGCACACGCTTGTATGTCGCGCGGAGCTTCTTTTTGCTTTTCAGTATTTTGCCCGTCTTGGTCACCTTGGCCCTCTCGGCCGCCCGGCGTTCAAAGCCGCCGTCATGCCGAGAGGAGGTCCACTGGGTGCGCAACGTTATTGTGCACTCAGTGGTATCATTGGACCTCAACGGCGAGCTCTACATCGCCGGCGAGGATCCTTTCTTCACGCTCGGGATTTTGTCGGACGTCCCGAGCGTGTCATTGTCGTTTTTGGACAAAGATTCGCCGAGTTATTGCGCTCATCATTTGCCCAAATTATTGCAATCAATAGCGTGTCTTAACTGTCCTTAAATCCACCATTTATTGCGCGCCATTAATTCCTCCCGCGCGCGGACCTCATCGTGGTCCCGCGCGCATTTATCTCATGTCCAAGCACGTGCGTGCGCGAGCTCTGGACGTCCAGACCTCCTCCGAGGAGATCTGGAGCGTCCAAGACCTCCTTGGCGCAATCTTGGCCGTCCAGACCTCCCTGGAGGTCGGTGACGTTGAGGACCTCCTCTGGGACCTCCTCGAGGTCATCTCACCATGAGGACCTCCCTTTTAGTCCAGTCCGCCCGGACCTCCCCATCATCGTTGTGGTTCGTTGGATCCTCAATCTACGGCCACGACCTCCCCTCACCTCGCGCATGTGCATGGTTAGGAGGTCCAGGACCTCTGGACCTCCCATGTGCGTGTGTGTTGTCCTCTGGGAGGTCTCGAGCCGTTAGATCTGTGATCTGTGGCTCACGACCTCCCATGTCTCTGTGAGTTTTAGAAATGTCGAGAAATTCTTAAGTATGAACTGAAATAAGGTATAAACTTTAGAATTTCATATCTCTTTCATTTTAATTCCAAATGAGGTCATTCAAATTGTGTTAGCTCTATCTTGAACTTGACTTTAATCCAAAAATGGTTGTAAGTTGAGTTCAGCTCCAGAGCACAGTTAGCCACTAGGTTTTAAAACTAACTTTAAATATACATTCAAATTAATGCTTAACTTGTGAAACTCATAACTAATGCTCTGTAGATTCTTTTTGAGTGAGACCAACTTTGTTGGTTTCCTCTAGTATGAACTCACTAAGAAAATTAGTTTTGAGCTTGTTGCTGTTAGAAAAATGAGGACTTGTGCATTATAATTTTGTTCACGTTCTTGTTTTTGAAAAATTATAGAAATTGCATAATAGCTCCAAATGAGATGAACTCAATTGTGTTATTCATCTCATGAGGTGCTGGTTTTACAGTAAAAATTTCAGCCTCACCACTTTTCTAGAAAATGTTGTCTCATAATTAAATTAGTGAATAGTGCGGTTTGGTATTTTCAGGGTGAGCAGAATTGTTTTGCTCATAACTTTTGCATTGAGAATCCAAATCCATTGGTTCTTGTTGCTAAATTCCTAAAATCACCCTCTTACTGCTGTAGAAATTTCAGAGAATTTGGAGTTCGGTTGCTGTGTTGTCTTTGTTGCTTTTAAATCGTTCTTATCGGTTCTTTATTGCTTTTTCCGTTAGGGTTCGACATTTGTGGTGATCCCGCCAACGACCCTCCGCAACAAAGTGACCAGCAACAAGGCAAGCAGTTTGACCATTTCCATCATTGTCCCATTATTTTAAAGCTTACTACTTTGTTTTACTTCTATGTATGCATGCTACTTTGTGTTAAATGTCGCTAGCTTTCCTATAGTTGCATAATCTGAGGAATTGTTATCCTCTACTACCAATGAGCCTAGGTTATTCATTGTGGTTTGAGCTCGTTGGATGAGCTCTCATCACTTAGTAGTTTACGTTAATATTGCTTAGACATGCTTAGCTATCGGTAGTAATGGGCGATCATCGACTTAGTCGATGGTCTTGATCACACAAGTATTATTATTCCTCCTATATGTCCAGCACTTGTGCTTTGATTAATTGTAAGATCAAAACTGAAAATAAAATGTTGATTTAGACTTGGGCATATTGGATGGATGGTGCGGTTTTGGAATGTGGTGGTATGCCCGGTCCCTAAGGACCAAGTACTTGGGTCACTAAGCCAAGCGCTTTTGCGTGCTAACCACGAGGGGATATGGGACCTCTCTTGACTAAGTACTTTGGGAGGTGTTAATTATGAGCTTTGGTTGGTGGGTATGTTTTAATAAAATCATGTGTGTGGTGTTGGGAGGGAGCATTGGCGGACCTAGGTTAGGGCTTTGTCTAATGTGTCTTGTCCCCGTGGGTTCGGCTCGTAATTAGCATCGTCCATTGGAAATGTCTCGTAGGACTTAGCCGTGCTGGCACACCAAAGGTAGTGTGCCTAAAGGAAAGGCGATGCAGCGTGTGGGTACATTGGTACACCCCAGCAGGATAAAACTATTCAATAGCCTCGTCCTAGGTTATGGACATGCTTGGTAAGGTCGTTCAAGACTAGTCTCAACCTTTTAATTAAAACTTGATGGGTTGGTATGAACGGGGAGTTCGTGCTATTGTTGTGGTGACTAAGGGTTAGTCACTTCCAGGTTTGTTCTTGTTGTTGTTATTATGTTATTATCGCGTTGTATTTCAACAATTAAAAATGCTTTATCAAATTGCCTTCAATCTATTATGTTATTGCAAATGAAACTTGCTTTGTGCTAAAATGAGTCCAAAGCCTCATCCACTTAAATAAAGCTTGCATGTAGCTAAATTATAGTTCTGTTAGCTTACACGTCAGTCTTGCGAGTACAATAAATAAGTTATTGTACTCATTTGCTTTGCTTAACAAATTTGCTGCAGAGGAAGAAGGAGAGCTCCAAGAGCCTCTCTTTTGTGCTACGTGTTGCAGTTTCTTCGACGATTAGCTTGGCGGTCCGGTCAGATGCCTAGGGGTTAAGGCACACTGATTGGCTTTGTGTTATAGCCATCTTTATGGCACTTTTTGCTTCATTGTTATCTTTTTATTTGTTGCTATTTGGCCTAAGGGCCTCTCTTTTGTAATAGCTTTTCCTTATTAATATTAACTTCTGGTTTGTTGCTTATGTTCTATGTGTTGTATGGAATTGATACATTCTTTTGTTGTGAGGTATGTATACTGCATCCTGGGGAGTATACATCTCTCGAGACCGAGTTTATTTGGTTGATAATACTAGGGTCAATTGGATGACTAAGTATTATGAGCCTAATAAATGTCGGGGTCTCACATGCACCTAGAAATGACTTAGGGCACACCAGAAGTCCATTTTGGGTGTTTACATTGATTTTCTTTCCGTGCCTCGATTTCATAATGTGGAGCTCCGGGTACCCGTCGCTCTGCAAAGTTCCACACCTGCTGAGAATTATTCCAAATGCACCTAGAAATGACGTAGGGCACACTAGAAGCCCATTATGGCTGTTTGGTCTTGATTTTCTTTCCGTACCTCGATTTCATAAATTGGAGCGCAGGGTACGCGTCGTTCTGGAAAGTTTCACACCGGCTCGGAAAGATTCCAAATGCACGTAGAAATGAGGTAGGGCATACTAGAAGTCCATTATGGGAGTTTGATGTTCATTTTCTTTCCATCCCTCCATTTCATAAAGTGGAGCTCTAGGTACCCGTCGTTCTGGAATGTTTCACACTTGCTCGGAATTATTCCAAATGCACCGAGAAGTGAATTAGGGCACACCAGAAGTCCATTATAGTTATTTGGTGTGGATTTTGTTTCCGTGTCTCGATTTCATAAATTGGAGCTTAGGGTACGCGTCGTTCTGGAAAGTTTTACACCGGCTCGGAAGGATTCCAAATGCACCTAGAAACGAGGTAGGGCACACTAGAAGTCTATTTTGGGTGTTTCGTATTGATTGTCTTTCTGTGCCTCGATTTCATAAAGTGGAGCTCTCGATACCGGTAAATGCAAAGAAAGTTTCACACTGCTTCGGAATTATTCCAAATGCACCTAGAAATGACATAGGGCACACTAGAAGTCCATTTTGGGTGTTTGCATTGATTTTCTTTCCGTGCCTCGATTTCATAATGTGGAGCTCCGGGTACCCGTCGCTCTGCAAGTTCTACACATGCTCAGAATTATTCCAAATGCACCTACAAATGACGTAGGGCACACTAGAACTCCATTATGGCTGTTTGGTTTTAATTTTTTTTTCCGTGCCTCGATTTCATAAATTGGAGCTCAGGGTACGCGTCGTTCAGGAAAGTTTCACAGCGGCTCAGAAAGATTCCAAATGCACCTAGAAATGAGGTAGGGCACACTAGAAGTCCATTATGGGAGTTTGATGTTCATTTTCTTTCCATGCCTCCATTTCATAAAGTGGAGCTCTGTGTACCCGTCGTTCTGGAATGTTTCACACTTGCTCGGAATTATTCCAAATGCACCTAGAAATGACGTAGGGCACACCATAAGTCCATTATAGTTATCTGGTGTGGATTTTCTTTCCGTGCCTCGATTTCATAAAGTGGAGCTTAGGGTACGCGTCGTTCTGGAAAGTTTCACACCGGCTCGGAAGGATTACAAATGCACCTCGAAATGAGGTAGGGCACACTAGAAGTCTATTTCGGGTGCTTCGTCTTGATTGTCTTTCTGTGAGTCGATTTCATAAAGTGGAGCTCTAGATACCGTCAGACAAAGAAAGTTTCACACCGCTTCGAATTATTCCAAATGCACCTAGAAATGACATAGGGCACACGTAAGTCCATTTTGGGTGTTTGCATTGATTTTCTTTCCGTGCCTCGATTTCATAATGTGGAGCTCGGTGCAGTCGCTCTGCAAAGTTCTACACCTGCTCAGAATTATTCCAAATGCACCTGGAAATGACGTAGGGCACACTGGAAGTCCATTATGGCTGTTTGGTTTTGATTTTCTTTCCGTGCCTCGATTTCATAAATTGGAGCTCAGGGTATGCGTCGTTCTGGAAAGTTTCACACCGGCTCGGAAAGATTCCAAATGCACCTAGAAATGAGGTAGGGCACGCTAGAAGTCTATTATGGGAGTTTGATGTTCATTTTCTTTCCATGCCTCGATTTCATAAGGTGGAGCTTTAGGTACCCGTCGTTCTGGAATGTTTCACACTTGCTCGGAATTATTCCAAATGCACCTAGAAATGTCGTAGGGCACTCCAGAAGTCCATTATAGTTATTTGGTGTGGGTATTCTTTCCGTCCCTCGATTTCATAAATTGGAGCTTAGGGTACGCGTCGTTCTCGAAAGTTTCACACCGGCTCGGAAGGATTCCAAATGCCCCTCGAAATGAGGTAGGGCTCACTAGAAGTCTATTTTGGGTGTTTCGTATTGATTGTCTTTCTGTGCCTGGATTTCATGAAGTGGAGCTCTCGATACTGAGTAAATGCAAAAAAGTTTCACACCGCTTTCGAATTATTCAAATGCACCTAGAAATGACATAGGGCACACAAGTCCATTTTGGGTGTTTGCATTGATTTTCTTTCCGGGCCTCGATTTCATAATGTGGAGCTCCTGGTACCCGTCGCTCTGCAAAGTTCTACACCTGCTCAGAATTTTTGTAAATGCACCTAGAGATGACGTAGGGCACACTAGAAGTCCATTATGGCTGTTTGGTTTTGATTTTCTTTCCGTGCCTCGATTACATAAATTGGAGCTCGAGTGCGCTGTGGATTACGCAAAGTTTCACACCGGCTCGGAAAGATTCAAAATGCACCTAGAAATGAGGTAGGGCACGCTAGAAGTCCATTACGAGAGTTTGATGTTCATTTTCTTTCTATGCCTCGATTTCATAAGGTGGAGCTCTTGGTACCCGTCGTTCGGGAATGTTTCACACTTGCTCGGAATTATTCCAAATGCACCTAGAAATGAAGTAGGGCACACCATAAGTCCATTATAGTTATGTGGTGTGGATTGTCTTTCCGTGCCTCGATTTCATAAATTGGAGCTTAGGGTACGCGTCGTTCTGGAAAGTTTCACCCCGGCTCGGAAGAATTCCAAATGCACCTCGAAATGAGGTAGGCCACAGTAGAAGTCTATTTTGGGTGTTTCGTATTGATTGTCTTTCTGTGCCTCGATTTCATAACGTGGAGCTCTAGATACCGTCGTACAGCAAAGTTTCACACCTACTCGGAATTATTTCAAATGCACTTAGAAATGACATAGGGCACACTAGAAGTCCATTTTTGGTTTTGCATTGATTTTCTTTCCGTGCCTCGATTTCATAATGTGGAGCTCCGGGTACCTGTCGCTCTGCAAAGTTCCACACCTGCTAAGAATCATTCCAAATACACCTAGAAATGACGTAGGGCACACTAGAAGTCCATTATGGCTGTTTGGTTTTGATTTTCTTTCTGTGCCTCGATTTCATAAATTGGAGCGCAGGGTACGCGTCGTTCTGAAAAGTTTCACACCGGCTCGGAAAGATTCCAAATGCACCTAGAAATGATGTAGGGCACAGTAGAAGTCCAATATGGGAGTTTGGTTTTGTTTTTCTTTCCGTGCCTCGATTTCATAAATTGGAGCTCAAGGTACGTGTCGTTCTGGAAAGTTTCACACCGGCTCGGAAAGATTCCAAATGCATCTAGAAATGAGGTAGGGCACACTAGATGTGTAATACCCTGAGTCCCGATTAGAGAGATTTTATTCGGGAAAAAAAAAAGTGTAGAGTAATTTCAGTTTTGGAGGGAGGGTTTAAAGAAATGGGCCTCCGGCCCAGGGTGCTCGGGCCTAACGGCCGGCCAACAGCCCGAGGCCCACGGCGCTTCCACAGCCCAAGGTCCATGGCGCCTCCACCCCTCCAAACCCTAGGCATCCCCTTTTTTTTTTTCCTTGGTCATTTCTTCCACAACCAAATTACCCTAGCTTTTGTTGGTGGAGGTGCCTCCTGCTGCCCCCAAACCGATCCCCTTTCTCCATTGGTGGCAGCCCTCCCTTCTCCATTAGTGGTAGCAGCTTCTCCCTCCTCCATTGGTGGCATCCTCCTTCCTCCATTGGTAGCAAATTGTCGATTCGGATTCGGATTCAGATTCAGATTCAGATTCAGATTCAGATTGCTGTTCTCTGTTGGGCGTTGATTTTCGATTATATCAAAGCCGAATTAGGACTTGTGATCTCTTAGAGAGTTGTATATTATTTTGTCAGGTTTCTATAGCCTCTGAGTTCACCTGAATCCGAGTTATGGTTTGAAAGATATGGCCATTTTTGTATCACTATCCAGAACATAGTAAAATTCCCAGCAGTCACCTTTCGTGGTAAATTAAGCACTGCTAAGGTCCGAATCAGAGATCCTCCCTATTGTGAGAATTGTAGTTTATTGTCTTAGCTTTCCATAGCCACCAAGATCATCAAATTCCAACTTACGGATCAAACGTTATGGTAGTTTCAATCTTGCTGCCTAGAATTCTGACGAGTTGGAACCGTCAATCTGTCCAGATTGTTGCGGGGGTGTTTTCGCGATCTTGGCGGCTGAACCAGTAGTTTTGATCTCCTAGAGATATGTAGAGGTTGTTCTTAAATTTCTGTGGCCACCGAGTTCACTTGATTCCGACGTTCGAGTCAAAAGATATGACCGTTTTAGTATCCGCTGTCCAGATTTCTGACGAAATTAAACTGATGTGTTAACTTGTAACTTATGAAATGGTAATTGGAAGAATATGGGTCTTCTCCCAACTAGGTTATTGTAGGTAATGTGATAACCTTTCTAGACTAAGAAAGAATGATCCATTCGGAGTTATAGATTAAAAGTTATGATCGTTTTAATGCTGCCGTTTATTCTGTTAAACAGTTTTCCTGCTGAAAGTTCACCTGTCTGTTAACATACTAAATTGGCCGAATCAAATTATCTTGTCAACTAGAGTATTGTGGGTTTGTCAGTTAGGAGTCCACAAAAACTGGGTTCACCCCATTTGGAGTTCCAGATTAAGAGTTATGCCATTTACCGTGCTGCTGCCCGTATGGTTTAGGGCGAGAATGTGTTGATTTTTAGTTTAGAGTTTCTAGTTATATTTTGAATCGCGGGGAGCGTTGTAGAACTTTATCTAGTATTGTCGGGTTCGTCGTATCCTTATTTCAGTTATTTGTTTGTTAGGGCGTGAAGCTTGAGGTTTGGGAGCACCGCAATTGCTACTACTAACGCTCCGCAGCGCTAAAGGCAAGTACCTTAGTGTTCCTAGGATTATGACATGTTGTATGCTTGCTATTGGTATTGAATTTCTAAGTACCATGTTATTACTTAAATGTTCATATTCAATCCATGTGGTTACCTTCAGGATGGATAGCATGTTTCTTGTTGTTTATTATTCATATGTCATGCTCAGCATCCACATTTCATATTTCATCCACGGGAGTGGATCATTATATAAGACCCATCAATTCCAGCATGGGCACGTAAGACCCACCATTCCAATGTGGGCAGTTTGGGACACCCAGTCTGAAAGCGTTCTTAAAGACGGTGTTGGGCCCCCTACTTTGTTAAGTGCGGGCTTAGGTGAACACCGACGGTGTGTCACCAGCAATACCGGTATTTGCATGTGTGTAGTCCCTTCCTTCCATCCAATTCATCCATTGCATTTATTCAAATACTTGTTCTGCAATTTGTTCATGTTCCCAGTGATATTGTTTTATCCATGGATGGTTGTTGTATGTATTATTCACTTCTCAGACTTCTTTGAGTCTCGGACTCACCCTTGCGTTGTTTGTTTTTTTAGGTGATCCTTAAGGTTGGCTCCAAGGGGAGGGATTAGACACACACTACCCTTTCACTTCACTTTAATCAAGTTCAGGATTTCATTTTAGTTTGATTTAATCATTCATTATTGATGAACTGTAATATCTGGGTTGGTAATGTGGCTAAAACCCATCTCCGTTAAGATTGGTTAAATCTTGTCGTGAACTTAGTTCTCCTTTGATATAGTTATTTGAGATCGATTATACTTTGGTGAGGATTCGATATTTGTTGATTTCACTATTGTCTTGATGCTTGTGTTGTTGGAACCTCCTAGATAGCTTACTATCTGAGGAGGTTCTCATTGAAATTTAGAATTTATTTTGTCTTCCATTTTACCTTTGTTAAACTATTAGTTTAGTAGCGTTCTAGGCACTTGTAGGGCCGGGGTGTTTGCATTGATTTTCTTTCCGTGCCTCGATTTCCTAATGTGGAGCTCCGGTGCCGTAAACTCTGCAAAGTACTACACCCGCCGTAATTATTCAAATGCACCTAGAAATGATGTAGGGCACACTAGAAGTCCATTATGGGTGTTTGGTTTTGATTTTCTTTCCGTGCCTCGATTTGAAATTGGAGCTCGAGTGCGCGTGCTCGAAAGTTTCACACCGGCTCGGAAAGATTCCAAATGCACATAGAAATGATGTAGGGCACACTAGAAGTCCATTATGGGAGTTTGATGTTCATTTTCTTTCCATGCCTCGATTTCATAAGGTGGAGCTCTGGGTACCGTCGTTCTGGAATGTTTGACACTTGCTCTAATTATTCCAAACGCACCTAGAAATTAAGTAGGGCACACTAGAAGTCCATTATAGTTATTTGGTGTGGATTTTTTTCCATGCCTCGATTTCATAAATTGGAGCATAGGGTACGCGTCGTTTTGGAAAGTTTCACACCGGCTCGGAAGTATTCCAAATGCACCTCGAAATGAGGTTGGGCACACTAGAAGTCTATTTTGGGTGTTTCGTATTGAGTGTCTTTCTTTGCCTCGATTTCATAAGGTGGAGCTCGATATCTGTCGTCAAACAAAGTTTCACACCGCTCGGAATTATTCCAAATGCACTTGGAAATGACATAGGGCACACCAGAAGTCCATTTTGGGTGTTTGCATTGATTTTCTTTCCGTCCCTCGATTTCATATTGTGGAGCTCCGGGTACCCGTCGCTCTGCAAAGTTCTACACCTACTCAGAATTATTCCAAATGCACCTAGAAATGACGTAGGGCACACAAGAAGTCCATTATGGCTGTTTGGTTTTGATTTTCTTTCCGTGCCTCGATTTAATGAATTGGAGCTCAGGGTACGCGTCGTTCTGGAAAGTTTTACACCGGCTCGGAAAGATTCCAAATGCACCTAGAAATGATGTAGGGCACACTAGAACTCCATTATGGGAGTTTGATGTTCATTTTCTTTCCATGCCTCGATTTCATAAGGCGGAGCTCTAGGTACCCGTCGTTCTAGAATGTTTCACACTTGCTCGGAATTATTCCAAATTCACCTAGAAATGAAGTAGAGCACACCAGAAATCCATTATAGTTATGTGGTGTGGATTTTCTTTCCGTGCCTCGATTTCATAAATTGGAGCTTAGGGCACGCGTCGTTCTGGAAAGGTCCACACCGGCACGGAAGGATTCCAAATGCACCTAGAAATGAGGTAGGTCACACTAGAAGTCTATTTTGTGAGTTTCATAATTATTGTCTTTCTGTGCCTCGATTTCATAAAGTGGAGCTCTGGATACCGTCGAACAGCAAAGTTTCGCACCTGCTCGGAATTATTCCAAATGCACCTAGAAAAGACATAGGGCTCACTAGAAGTCCATTTTGGGTGTTTGCATTGATTTTCTTTCTGTGCCTCAATTTCATAATGTGGAGCTCGGCACTGCCGCTCTGCAAAGTTCTACGCCTGCTTCGTAATTATTCCAAATGCACCTAGAAATGACGTAGGGCACACTAGAAGTCCATTATGGGTGTTTGGTTTTGATTTTATTTCCGTGCCTCGATTTCATCAATTGGAGCTCGAGGTACCGCTGATTCGGAAAGTTTCACACCTCTCGAAAAGATTCCAAATGCACCTAGAAATGAGGTAGGGCACACTACAAGTCCATTATGGTAGTTTGATGTTCATTTTCTTTCCACGAATCGATTTCATAAAGTGGAGCTCTTGGTACCCGTCGTTCTGAATGTTTCACACTTGCTCGGAATTATTTCAAATGCACCTAGAAATGACGTAGGGCACGCCAGAAGTATATTATAGTTATTCGGTGTGGATTTTCTTTCCGTGCCTTTATTTCATAAATTGTAGCTTAGGGTACGCGTCGTTCTGGAAAGTTTCACACCGGCTCAGAAAGATTCCAAATGCACCTAGAAATGAGGTAGGGCACACTAGAAATCTATTTTGGGTGTTTCGTATTGACTGTCTTTCTGTGCCTCGATTTCATAAAGTGGAGCTCTGGATACTATCGCTCAGCAAAATTTCACACCTGCTCGGCATTATTCCAAATGCACCTAGAAATGACATAGGGCACACCAGAAGTCCATTTTGGGTGTTTGCATTGATTTTCTTTCCGTGCCTCGATTTCATAATGTGGAGCTCCGGGTACCCGTCGCTCTCCAAGTTCTACACCTGCTCAGAATTATTCCAAGTGCACCTAGAAATGACGTAGGGAACACTAGAAGTCCATTATGGCTATTTGGTTTTGATTTTCTTTCCGTGCCTCGATTTCATAAATTGGAGCTCAGGGTACGCGTCGTTTTGGAAAGTTTCACACCGGCTTGCAAAGATTCCAAATGCACCTAGAAATGAGGTAGGGCACACTAGAAGTCCATTATGAGAGTTTGATGTTCATTTTCTTTCCATGCCTCGATTTCATAAAGTGGAGCTCTGGGTGCCCGCTCTTTACGGAATGTTTCACACTTGCTCGAATTACGCCAAATGCACCTAGAAATGACGTAGGGCACACCAGAAGTCCATTATAGTTATTTGGTGTATATTTTCTTTCCGTGCCTCGATTTCAGAAAATGGAGCTTAGGGTATGCGTTGTTTTGGAAAGTTTCACACCAGCTCGGAAGGTATCCAAATGCACCTCGAAATGAGGTAGGGCACACTAGAAGTCTATTTTGGGTGTATCATATTGATTGTCTTTCTGTGCCTCGATTTCTTAAAGTGGAGCTTTGGATACCGTCGTAGAGCAAAGTTTAACACTTTGCGGAATTATTCCAAATGCACCTAGAAATGACATAGGGCACACCAGAAGTCCAATTTGGGTGTTTGGATTGATTTTCTTTCCGTTAGGAGCTTTGGTAAGCCGTTAGGTGCTTTGTAATGGAAGAGTTGACAATAACGAATCTTGTTAAGAGTGAATTATTCTTGATATTAGTAAGATTGTCGACAAGAGAATGTGACACGTTGGTGTGGTAATGATTCTTCTAGAGAGGAATTATGTTGATTTCTTTTCGTAATAATCTGGGTTAAATGAAATGTTTGTAGTTTTGCATCGTGCTCTTTTGGGAGATCATGATTTATGTAGTAGATGAGATTAGTTGAGCAATGTGACGTATGGAAAGTTTCGCTTTTGGTTTCTAAGTGATTAATTTGATTTGGTTTTAAAGGTATTTCTTGCATAAGATGGCAAGTAATGTTGTAATCAAAGAAAATTGCTTTCTTTGTTAACGGAAAATGTGTGCCCTAAGTATTTGAGGTTGGAGTTAAGAATTGTAATCTGCAACTTTTACATTGTTCTGACTTAAGAGTTTCTTGGGTTTCCAAACAATGTTTTATTTCGATTTATGGGGATTTGGAAGTTCATTCGGTGGGACATGTGCCCTCGTTTGCGGACTCGTATTTTGTTTTTTTTTTCCGAGATCATTAATATTTGATTGTTTCTCTTGGTCTCGTACTCACTCCGAGAAGCAACGCTTTTCTTGTGCGTTGAAACTTGTATTTGTTTGTTTCTTCCTCTGAGAAAGGAATTAACCAACTTGTGTTGCCAAAGTCTTATAAAGTGTAGAACGTCATTTGGTTGGTGGTGGACAAGTATATGATAGTGGTGAAATCTTGGGAACCAAGCTATTTGAAGAGCAGTAGATAGTGATTCGGTTTTGACCATAACACCTGGAGAGGGTTCTAACTAAATGGAATGTTTGTCGATGAAATACAATTGATTAGTGTTACAACTAGAGGGACGTATGGTAAATTATGATCCAATACCCTTTGTTTGAATCTTGGTCAATCGGTTAGGGTATTACAAATGTGTATATTGTGGTTACATGGCGAATTGGATTGGTGTGGATTAGAGGAGGTCCAAGATTGGTAAAATAAATCGCCTTGGGGTGGCTACTTGATGAGTGAGGAATGTTGACATTAATAAGCGAGGTTATTGTCGGTACGTGTGAAATTTTAGTCATCGGATCAGGGTTACCGATCAAGTATCTGGGAAGTTCAATGTGGAATTCTTAAAGGTGGAATTAGGGCTTGGCATTTTATGCTAGCATCTTAGTTTCCCATTGTTAGGTTCCAAGAGTTATGGTGATCTTTGATAGCATCTTTTGGATGCAATAAATGAGGGTGTATGCGGTGAATTTCAAGTTGATTATTCTTAAAAGATTGAGGTGATGTGATTGTACTTGAAATATATATTGAGGTGTGTTGGGAATTATTATTTGTCAAAGTAATTCCTTTGGTAGAAAGGTGATCACAGTATGTTATTGTGGATTTGGAAGAGTCTCTCTTCCTAGATGTGGATTTCGTGTTCGGTTTGAGCATAGATTTGAGGCTTGCCAAATTAAAAGAAATGAATTAGTGTGTTATGTGATGATTTGGAATCTCATGATGTAAGAAAAGTTGAATTCTTAAAAGAAAGTTTGAAAACAAAAAAAAGATTGTACTCTCGGATGATGAAATATTCTCTGGTTTTTATTTGAGCCTTGTCTCTATGATGGATGCCAATTATAAATTGAGTTGATTCATCTTGGTATCGTGGTTCTTTTCGGTTAAGACAAAGAAAGGAAATGGTTGTTCTTTCGATTGATGATCATTTTGGAATTGACAGATTAAGAGAATGAGTTAGTGTGATGATTTGGAAGCCCATGATTTGGGAAAGGATTTATTTCTTAAAAGAACTTACGAAAAAAAATTTCGAGTATAGAAGTGCTTAATTGGTTCTTGTATGAGTTGGGTTTTTATGATGGATGTCATGTACAATATGATCGACTTTATAATCGGCAAGGTGGTTCTTTCGGTTCGAGTTAAAATGAAGTAGTTGATTTGAGCACTCGAGTGATTTCTTTTGGCTTATGTGGAGTTTAATTGCAAAGCTGTCTAGTTGGATTGTGAAAAGGTTTTCATGGGGAATCTTGATTTTGGATTTGAGTGTTTTGAGGAAGTTGGAATTGCATTGTGAATCCTTTGATTTCAGTTGAATCTGATTTTTAGAGTCGATTAAAATAAGTTGTATTGCGAGTCCCTACTTAACGAAGACCCTCTGGTTAGGATGAAGAGATCGTGAAGATAGAATGGCGTTCCATATGCTTATGCACAAATTACGTGGTTTGGTACCAAAGGAAGGATATCCCAAGGTACATTGGTTTGTTCTGGAAGTTGTGGGAAGTTTGAAGTTGGCAAAAGCGTTAGGACCGTATTGAGTCCATCTTGGAGTACACATCATCTTGTTTGTTCCAAAGTCTTTGAGTGAGTACCAAAGAGGTCCGAAGTTTGAAGTTTCAGCGAGCCGTGACCTTTGAGTAGTATCACGTGCGTTGTTAGAGATGTCGAGGCGAGTCTTTGAGGCACAAGTCGTTGGTTTGTGTCAAGGTGCCTTTGTCCCATTAGTCCGAGAGAGAGCGACTTGGGAATTGGAGTCTCGCATGCACGAGCATTATCCAAAGTTATTCACGGCTGACCACATAGTAATGTTTGTAAATCTTTTAGTAGTGGTTATTCTTTGGTGTTGAGGTTGAATAGAATTGAGGTCGAATTACATTTTAAGAGGGTAGAATGTAATACCCCAAAAATTAAATCGGAGAATGTTTCTTTTAGCAAAGCGATTGAGCAGAGAAAGAGGGTGTTTTAATGTAATACTCTAATTTATTCTATGAAAGAAAGTGTTCAAAAGAAATTAGACATAAAAAAGGGGGGTTTCAGCAGTTCTTCGGCAACTTGGGCCTCGGCCCATGGCCCAGGAGGCCCTTGAGGGGCCGGCCACCAATAAAAGGAAGGGGGAAACCCTAGCTGCACTGTAGCTACAGTGTCATCGCCACCACTGTAGCACGACTACTGTAGCACGCCCCCCTCCTCCATGGTGGTGCCTCCCTTCCTCACTGTCGGTGCTCCCAGCTGCCGATCAAGTGAAGAAAGGAGAGGAGATCACCTTCGCGGGGAGAGTTCATCGTCTTCCTCTGATTCTACAAGGGTAACATCGTGTGTTCTTCGCTGGTTGATGTGTATTAGTTGCAATTGATTTCGTTTGGTAGATCAAGTAATCAACAGCTAATAGATCGTGTTCTGTCTAGTAGATTGAACGACGGTTTTCATATCTTTAGAAGCAGAATCTGGGTATCCAATTTCTTAGAGATAGTTGGGTTATGTCCTTAGCTTTCCATGGCCGCCAAGAACACCCAGATCCGATTAACGGTTATAAAGTTATGAATTGTTTAGTGCCGCTGTCCTGTTAATCTGTCAACATCCTGATAGTCTGTAGAAATCTGAGTTAATCTATTAGTTAAATACGAAATCAGAGGATCTCGTTATAATGAAAAAGATGGGTAATTTCCTCACCTTTCCATAAAGGTAAAGAACGTAAGAATTGGACTTTCTTAGCAAAAGTTATGACAATTTTAGTGTACTGTCTAGAGAACCCGACATGATAATTGATGTTCTGTAGATTGGCTTGGTAGGGGCAGTAAATGGCAGAATCAGAAGGGCTCCCCAACTAAGTTTATTTAGGTAATTTAATTATATTTCCAGAAAGTATTAGAACATCTTATTTGGACTCCTGAGAAGAAAGTTATGTATTTTATAATTTGACTGCCCGCAGTGAACACCAAATCGATCGGTAGAAATTGGAAAATTAGAAACGCTTGGGAGTTTCGCGAGTTCAATTGTGTTTTTATTTATGCTTTTGGTCCAGTATGCTTGTCTTAGTTTGGGTTATCATTATGTTCAGGTGGAGCGTGATCCCAGGGGTAGCGCCCTCTTCGCGTCCACCGTTCTCGCACGGTTGAGGCAAGTATTCGGGTTGTAGAATAATTATGATCATTTGCTGAGATTGATTGTATCTTGTTAAGTAATAGCCATGCATGGATGTCAATGTGATGAATTACAATATATCTTGGTAAATGCAAGTTATGGTTAAAGCTTCTGTGTATGTTGTTAATGCTTACATGTTATTATGTACATGTTGAGTTCATATAATTGGAAGATGATGTCATTGTGCATATGCATGTCAAAGCATGATTGAGTCTTGGTCACTAGGTGACCAAGTATGAATCTGTTGAGGTCCCGTCATGTAAATGGCGGGCTTGAAATCCCCACATTCGCAGAATGTGGGCAATAATAAAGTGGTCCCCATGATGATGATGATGGGCATAGGTCCCTATACTTATGGAGTATAGGCTCTTGGTCCCTATGCCGGGGTGCATAAACAAGGGTATACATCGACGGATGTATACCTCGCATTACGATAAAATCGAAAAGAGATAAAGTTTAAAAGGTGCATTGCATGGACGCATTACAAGCATGAAGTTTATGTTTAGCGAAATGTTTTATTTGGAATATTGATGCTATGGCTGTGATTTTAGCTTTAACCTTGTTGATACTTCTTTGAGTCTTTGGGCTCACACTTGCTTTGATATGTTTTAGGTACAATGGCAGAAACGGCATGCATGGGAGGGAGTAGATGTTTGGATGCACTCACTACCACTCATCCTTAAGGCATCTATCATTTAGTCTTTATTCTAACAATTAGCAAGCTATTTGAGATTAGCGTATGATTGGTTAAATGTTTGATTTATTAGTAATAAGGAGAATAGCAAGTTTTGTTTATGATTATTAGATTATCTTTCATGCAGAATGTACTTGAATATTGAGTTTAGTGTTAATTGCTATGATCAATTGATGGAACCTCGGTATAGTTGATTATACAAAGAGGTTACTCAGAAATCGATAAATGATCTTAGTTTAGTTTTGTTTAATTTAATTTTAGTAGCATTCTAGGCTCAATGTTGAGCTAGGGTTATTCTGACCTCGATTTCACAAAGTGGAGCTCTTGCATCACTGTCGCTCGACAAAGTTTCACACCAACTTTCGAAATTATTCAAATGCACCTAGAAATGAGGTAGGGCACACTAGAAGTCCATTATGGGTGTTTGGTTTTGATTTTCTTTACGTGCCTCGATTTCATAAAGTGGAGCTCTGGGTGCCGTGGATTACGAATGTTTCACACTTGCTCGGAATTATTCTAAATGCACCTAGAATGGCGTAGGGCACAGAAGTCCATTATAGTTATTTGGTATGGATTCTCTTTCCGTGCCTCGATTTCATAAATTGGAGCTTAGGTGCAGCGTGGATTACTGAAAGCTTCACACGGCTCGGAAGGATTCCAAATGCACCTAGAAATGAGGTAGGGCACACTAGAAGTCTATTTTAGGTGTTTCATATTGATTGTCTTTACGTACCTCGATTTCATAAAGTGGAGCTCTGAATGCCGCTCGTTCAAAGAAAGTTTCACGTCTGCTCGGAATTATTCCAAATGCCCTAGAAATGACATAGGGCACACCGAAGTCCATTTTGGGTGTTTGCATTGATTTTTCCTTAGTGCCTCGATTTCATAATGTGGAGCTCGGTGTGCGAGTCGCTCTGCAAAGTTGTACACCTGCTCAGAATTATTCCAAGTGCACCTAGAAATGACGTAGGGCAAACTAGGAGTCCATTCTGGGTGTTTGGTTTGATTTTCTTTCCATGCCTCGATTTCATAAATTGGAGCTCAGGTTACGCGTCGTTTTGGAAAGTTTCACACCGGCTCGGAATGATTCCAAATACACCTAGAAATGAGGTAGGGCACACTAGAAGTCCATTATGGGAGTTTGATGTTCATTTTCTTTCCATGCCTCGATTTCATAAAGTGGAGCTCTGGGTACCCGTCTTTCTGGAATGTTTCACACTTGCTCGGAATTATTCCAAATGCACCTAGAAATAACGTAGGGCACACCAGAAGTCCATTATAGTTATTTGGTGTGGATTTTCTTTCCGTGCCTCGATTTCATAAATTGGAGCTTCGGGTACGTGTTGTTCTGGAAAGAATCACACCGGCTCGGAAGGATTCCAAATGCACCGGGTCTTTCGTATTGACTGTCTTTCTGTTCCTCGATTTCATAAAGTGGAGCTCTGGATACTGTCACTCAGCAAAATTTCACACTTGAGAATTATTCCAAATGCACCTAGAAATGACATAGGCACACGAAGTCCATTTTGGGTGTTTGCATTGATTTTCTTCGGTGCCTCGATTTCATAATGTGGAGCTCCGGGTACCCGTCGCTCTGCAAAGTTCTACACCTGCGCAGAATTATTCCAAATGCACCTAGAAATGACGTAATGCACACTAGAAGTCCATTATGGTTGTTTGATTTTGATTTTCTTTCTCTGCCTCGATTTCACGAATTGGAGCTCAGGGTACCGTCGCTCGGAAAGTTTCACACTGCTCTGAAAGATTCCAAATGCACCTAGAAATGAGGTAGGGCACACTAGAAGTCCATTATGGAAGTTTGATGTTCATTTTCTTTCCATGCCTTGATTTCATAAGGTGGAGCTCTAGGTACCGATCGATTACGAAATGTTTCACACTTGCTCGGAATTATTCCAAATGCACCTAGAAATGACGTAGGGCACACCAGAAGTCCATTATGGCTGTTTGGTTTTAATTTTCTTTCTGTGCTTCGATTTCATAAATTGGAGCTCAGGGTACGCGTCGTTCTGGAAAGTTTCACACCGGCTCGGAAAGATTCCAAATGCACCTAGAAATGAGGTAGGGCACACTACAAGTCCATTATGGCAGTTTGATGTTTATTTTCTTTCCATAAATCGATTTCATAAAGTGGAGCTCTGGATACCGTCGTACAGCATAGTTTCACACCTGCTCGGAATTATTCCAAATGGACCTAGAAATGACAAAGGACACACCATAAGTCCATTACAGTTATTTGGTGTGGATTTTCTTTCCGTGCCTCGATTTCAAAAATTGGAGCTTAGGGTGCCTGGATTACGGAATATTTCACACTTGCTCGAATTATTCCAAATGCACCTAGAAATGACGTAGGGCACACTAGAAGTCCATTATAGTTATTTGGTGTGGATTTTCTTTCCGTGCCTCGATTTCATAAATTGGAGCTTCGGGTACGTGTTGTTCTGGAAAGAATCACACCGGCTCGGAAGGATTCCAAATGCACCGGGTCTTTCGTATTGACTGTCTTTCTGTTCCTCGATTTCATAAAGTGGAGCTCTGGATACTGTCACTCAGCAAAATTTCACACCTGCCCAGAATTATTCCAAACGCACCTAGAAATGACATAGGCACACCAGAAGTCCATTTTGGGTGTTTGCATTGATTTTCTTTCCGTGCCTCGATTTCATAATGTGGAGCTCCGGGTACCCGTCGCTCTGCAAAGTTCTACACCTGCGCAGAATTATTCCAAATGCACCTAGAAATGACGTAATGCACACTAGAAGTCCATTATGGCTGTTTGATTTTGATTTTCTTTCTCTGCCTCGATTTCACGAATTGGAGCTCAGGGTACACGTCGTTCTGGAAAGTTTCACACCGGCTCTGAAAGATTCCAAATGCACCTAGAAATGAGGTAGGGCACACTAGAAGTCCATTATGGAAGTTTGATGTTCATTTTCTTTCCATGCCTTGATTTCATAAGGTGGAGCTCTAGGTACCAGTCGTTCTGAAATGTTTCACACTTGCTCGGAATTATTCCAAATGCACCTAGAAATGACGTAGGGCACACCAGAAGTCCATTATGGCTGTTTGGTTTTAATTTTCTTTCTGTGCTTCGATTTCATAAATTGGAGCTCAGGGTACGCGTCGTTCTGGAAAGTTTCACACCGGCTCGGAAAGATTCCAAATGCACCTAGAAATGAGGTAGGGCACACTACAAGTCCATTATGGCAGTTTGATGTTTATTTTCTTTCCATAAATCGATTTCATAAAGTGGAGCTCGAGGATCTGAGTAAATGCACAAACATAGTTTCACACCTGCTCGGAATTATTCCAAATGGACCTAGAAATGACAAAGGACACACCATAAGTCCATTACAGTTATTTGGTGTGGATTTTCTTTCCGTGCCTCGATTTCAAAAATTGGAGCTTAGGGTACCCGTCGTTCTGGAATATTTCACACTTGCTCGGAATTATTCCAAATGCACCTAGAAATGACGTAGGGCACACTAGAAGTCCATTATAGTTATTTGGTGTGGATTTTCTTTCGTGCCTCGATTTCATAAATTGGAGCTTCGGGTACGTGTTGTTCTGGAAAGAATCACACCGCTCGGAAGGATTCCAAATGCACCTAGAAATGAGGGTCTTCTTGTCTATTTTTATTCGTATTTGATTTTCGTTCCTCGATTTCATAAAGTGGAGCTCGGATCTTGTCACTCGGCAAAATTTCACACCGCCTGAATTATTCCAAATGCACCTAGAAATGACATAGGCACACCAGTCCATTTTGGGTGTTTGCATTGATTTTCTTTCCGTGCCTCGATTTCATAATGTGGAGCTCTGGTACCGTCGCTCTCCAAGTTCTACACTGCTTGAATTATTCCAAATGCACCTAGAAATGACGTAGGGCACACTAGAAGTCCATTATGGTTGTTTGGTTTTGATTTTCTTTCTGCCTCGATTTCATAAATTGGAGCTCGGTACACGTGCGTTCGGAAAGTTTCACACCTCGGAAAGATTCCAAATGCACCTAGAAATGAGGTAGGGCACACTAGAAGTCCATTATGGGAGTTTGATGTTCATTTTCTTTCCATGCCTCGATTTCATAAGGTGGAGCTCTAGGTACCGATGCTTCGAAATGTTTCACACTTGCTCGGAATTATTCCAAATGCACCTAGAAATGACGTAGGGCACACCGAAGTCCATTATGGTTATTGGTTTTATTTTCTTTCCGTGCCTCGATTTCATAAATTGGAGCTCGAGTCTGTGTCGTTCTGAAAGTTTCACACGGCTCGGAAGGATTCCAAATGCACCTAGAAATGAGGTAGGGCACACTAGAAGTCCATTATGGGAGTTTGATGTTTATTTTCTTTCCATGCCTCGATTTCATAAAGTGGAGCTCTGGATACTGAGTAAATGCAACAAAGTTTCACACTGCTGGAATTATTCCAAATGCACCTAGAAATGACATAGGACACACCAGAAGTCCATTATGGGTTATTTGGTGTGGATTTTCTTTCCGTGCCTCGATTTCAAAATTGGAGCTTAGGGTGCAAATCGATTGGAATATTTCACATTTGCTCGGAATTATTCCAAATGCACCTAGAAATGACGTAGGGCACACTAGAAGTCCATTATAGTTATTTGGTGTGTATTTTCTTTCCGTGCCTCGATTTCATAAATTGGAGCTTAGAATGCAGTCGTTCGGAAAGTTTCACACCGCTCGGAAGGATTCCAAATGCACCTAGAAATGAGGTAGGGCACACTAGAAGTCTATTTTGGGTCTTTCATTGTTGTTTTCTTTCCGTGCCTCGATTTCATAAAGTGGAGCTCTGGATCTTGTCGCTCGGAAAATTTCACACCTGCTCGGAATTATTCCAAATGCACCAAGAAATGATATGGGGCAAACCAGAAGTCCATTTTGGGTGTTTGCATTGATTTTCTTTCCGTGCCTCGATTTCATAATGTGGAGCTCTGGGTACCCGTCGCTCTCCAAGTTCTACACCTGCTCAGAATTATTCCAAATGCACCTAGAAATGACGTAGGGCACACTAGAAGTCCATTATGGTTGTTTGGTTTTGATTTTCTTTCCGTGCCTCGATTTCATAAATTGGAGCTCAGGGTACGCGTCGTTCTGAAAAGTTTCACACCGGCTCGGAAAGATTCCAAATGCACCTAGAAATGAGGTAGGGCACACTAGAAGTCCATTATGGGAGTTTGATGTTCATTTTCTTTCCATGCCTCGATTTCATAAGGTGGAGCTCTAGGTACCCGTCGTTCTGGAATGTTTCACACTTGTTTGGAGTTATTCCAAATGCACCTAGAAATGAAGTAGGGCACACCAGAAGTCTTTTATAGTTATGTGGTGTGGATTTTCTTTCCGTGCCTCGATTTTAGAAATTGGAGCTTAGGGCACGTGTCGTTCTGGAAAGTTTCACACCGGCTCGGAAGGATTCCAAATGCACCTAGAAATGAGGTAGGGCACACTAGAAGTCAATTTTGGGAGTTTCGTATAGATTGTCTTTCTGTGCCTCGATTTCATAAAGTGGAGCTCTGGATACCGTCGTACAACAAAGTTTCACACCTGCTCGGAATTATTCCAAATGCACCTAGAAATGACATAGGGCACACTAGAAGTCCATTTTGGGTGTTTGCATTGATTTTCTTTCCGTGCCTCGATTTCATAATGTGGAGCTCCGGCACCGTCGCTCTTAAAGTTCTACACTGCCAGAATTATTCCAAATGCACCTAGAAATGACGTAGGGCACACTAGAAGTCCATTATGGGTGTTTGGTTTTGATTTTCTTTCCGTGCCTCGATTTCATAAATTGGAGCTCAAGTGCACGCGTCGTTTGGAAAGTTTCACACCGGCTCGGAAAGATTCCAAATGCACCTAGAAATGAGGTAGGGCACACTAGAAGTCCATTATGGGAGTTTGATGTTCATTTTCTTTCCATGCCTCGATTTCATAAAGTGGAGCTCTGGGTACCCGTCGTTTTGGAATGTTTCACACTTGCTCGAAATTATTCCAAATGCACCTAGAAATGAAGTAAGGCACACCATAAGTCCATTATAGTTATGTGATGTGGATTTTCTTTCCGTGCCTCGATTTCATAAATTGGAGCTTAGGGTGCCGTCGTTTAGTAAAGTTTCACACCGCTCGGAAGTATTCCAAATGCACCTAGAAATGAGGTAGGGCACACTAGAAGTCTATTTTGGGTGTTTCAGTGTTGATTGTCTTTCGTGCCTCGATTTCATAA
>JAYEVD010000552.1:0-55846 GCA_036346405.1 Phyllostachys edulis | reverse complement strand
AGGGGATTCGAAGCATAAAAATTCTAAGAGCCCAAATGAGAGGAGATCTTATAACCTTCCGATATTTTCAAGGATTTCTACAAAAGTCCAACCGACAAAAAGCTTTTTTGTTCAAACGACAGAGAAACTCTTCGCTTCCCAAGGCAAGTTCTCAACTTTAAAGTGAACACGCACTCACCGCCAGATACCACAACATTAAATGGGTTCGCCGATACGATTTCATCGAAAAAGGTATATACACGACTCAGTTCATTTAAAGTTCGGGGCTAGGCGACGAGGATTAAAACATCTATGTATTATTTTAATATATAATAAAAGGCCATACGTTTTCATGGTCAGTAACCCTAAGACCGACGACCTCCCCGGTCGTTAGTATTCCGAGAGGTTACTTAATGGGTACTTGCCTGATGAGGCTTTGTGCCTAATCCCTCACCGTATAACCGTCGTAAAATTATCGAATCGGTATTTCTTATCGTATGATGAATGGAACACGTGTTATATGCTCCAAACCATGCGATGGTACAACCCCGAGACACCGACTATTAACCACCCTACGGTTAAACTTTTCACAAGCAACCGCAAGGAAGTTAGCACATTGCTAACTTTCTACCGCTCCGACTCACCGTAACGCTTCACCAGTGACGTCTTCTCTAGGAGTAACCGCCACCTCTTCTAAGTTATTTAAAGGTGAAGCACAAGGACAAGAAGAGAGACAAGAAGGGAGACGATAGGCTACACACAAAACAAGGCCAAGGCAAAGATATGCATGAGAAGCCTAAGCTGTGGAATTAGAGCTAGATAATCACCTTAGATTCATATTCTAAGTCCGATTGTCTGAAAGCATTCCTCCATTCAAGGTAATTCAGGGTAGTATTTAGCCACATCTTGTAAATCCAGTTCATATCAATAAAGAGCGACCCCATTCCATTCCGTGATATTCCACGCCATTTTCTCGCTTATTTTCAGAAGATCGGCGATTCGATCGTCAGCCGAGGCCGACCGCCAAATAACAACAAGTCTACTAAGATAACAATGAAGCAAAAGTGCCATAGAGATGGCCCAAAATAAGAGCCAACCAAAGTGCCTTAGCCCACAAGGCAACTGACCGGACCGCCAAGCTAGTCGCTTTCCCAACCACCGCACAGCTCATAAAAGTAAAGCCCTTTGGGCTCTACCTCCTCTGCAACAAAGTTATTAAGCAAAGCAAATGAGTACAAAAATGTACTCGCAAGACCGACGTAGGATAACAGTAACTATAGTTTAACTACATGCAAGCTTTATTTAAGTGGATGAGGCTTTGGACTCATTTTTAGCGTAAAGCAAGTTTTCATTTGCAATAATGTAATAGATTGAAAGCAATTTGACAAAGCATTTTTAATTGTTGAAATAACAACGAGATAATACATAATAACAACAACATGAACAACCTAGAAGTGACTAACCCAATAGCCACCACAACAATAGCATGAATTACCCATTCATACCACCCATGTCAAGTTTTAATTAAAGGTTGTAGTCTAGTTCTCACGGGGCGTATCCGAGCGTGTCCATAACCTAGGACGAGGCTATTCGAATAGTTTTAACCCTGCAGGGGTGTACCAATGTACCCACACGCCGATCGCTTTTCGCCACATCATTTAGCACACTTCCTTTGGTATGCCAAGACGGCTAAGTCCTCGAGACATTTCCAATGGACGATGCTAATTAAGAGTCAAGAACCCACGGGATAAGGACACATTAGGCAACCTAGCCGGCCTCGCTAATGCTCCTCCCAACACCACACACACACATTTTATTTAAACATACCCACCGACCAGCTCATAATTAACACCTTCCAAAGTACTTAGTCAAGAGAGGTCACATATCCCCTCGTGTGGTTAGCACGCAAAATTGCTCAAGACGGCATGCAAGTAACTCGGTCCTTATTGACTCAGCATACCACCACATTCCAAAACCACACCATCCATCCAATATGCCCAAGTCCAATTCCAACTTTTATTTTCAGATTTTGACTTTACAAATTAACAAAGCACAAGTGCTGGACATATAGGAGTAATAATTAGATTTGTGTGATCAAGACCATCGACTAAGTCGATGATCGCCCATAACTACCGAAAACTAAGCATGTCTAAGCAATTTAAATCAAACTACTAAGTGATAAGAGCTCATCCAACGAGCTCCCACCATAGCAAATAACCTAGGCTCCTTGGTAGTAGAGGATAATCAATTCCTCAGATTATGCAACTATAGGATCGCTAGCTATATTTTAACACAAGATAGCATGCATACATACAAGTAAAACAATATATTAACCTTTAAAGTAATGGGACGCTAGAGGGGTATGATCAAACTGCTTGCCTTGCTGTTGCTGGTCAAATTGTTGCTGAGGATCGCCACGGATCAACACATTCACAACACCTAGTCGAAAAGACGAAAAGGATCGATAAGAACGATTTAAAACGACAAAGACAGCACAGCAAACAAACTCCAAATACTCTGAAATTTCTAAAGCAGTAAGAGGATGATTTTAGGAATTTAGCAACAAGAACCAATTGATTTGGATTCTCAATGCAAAAGTTATAAGCAAAACAAATCTGCTCAAATTTCTAAAATACCAAATCGCCACTATTCACTAATTTAATTATTAGGCAACATTTTCTAGAAGGGTGGTGATACTGAGATTTTTACAGTAGAACAAGCACCTCAAGAGATGAATAACACAATTGAGTTCACCTCATTTGGAGCTATTATGCATTTTCTATAATTCTTCAAAAACAAGAACTTGAACAAAATTATAATGCACAAGAACTCTTTTTGACAATAGCAACATGATCAAAACTAATTTTCACACTAAGTTCATTAATAGAGGAAACCAACAAAGTTGGATTCACTCAAAAATAATCTACAGAGCATTAGTTATGTATTTTACAAGTTAAACATTATTTTGAGTGTACATTTAAAGCTAGTTTTGAAACCTATTTGCAAAACCATGTTCTGGAGCTGAACTGGGCTCACAACCATTTTAGATTAGAGCCCAGTGTCAAGCCAGAGCTAACAAAATTTGAATGACCTCATTTGGATTTAAAATGAAAAAGATATGAAATTTTAAAGTTCATACCCTTTGTTAGTTCACAATCAAGACCTCACGTGAGGTCCTAAGGACTAGATCTAATTGGGAGGACATGAGCGGCTCAGATCAAGCGAGGGAGGTCCTCAACGGTTGAGATCTTCCAAAGGAAGATCGAACTATCAAGATCTCCCCAAGGAAGATCTACATCGTTAGGACCTCACAGGGGAGGTCCTGGACGGTCCAGATTTTCCAAGGGAGGACCTTAATGGTCCAGATCGTCCGAGGGAGGACCTTGACGGTCAAGATCTACCCGGAGAGGTCATGAACGGCTGAGATGACCTCGGGGAGGTCCTAAGCGAGGCCCAAACGTTACAGACCTCCAGGGGAGGTCTGGACGGCCACGATTTCGCAAGGGGAGGTCTTGGACGCCCAGATTTCTCGGAGGAGGTCCGGGACGCCCTGCACTCCAAATACTTTATGCGTCTGCAAGACGCACGACTCTGACACGGTTATTGCGCATGGACACACAAGGTCCGCTACGAGGTCTTTAATGCCGCAAGGGGACAGGTTAAGGGTATTAATGGCGAGCCAATGATTAAAGAGACTTATCAATGATTAGGGCATTAAAGAGAGGATCTTTGTCCGAACTTGACACAAAGATCCGCCAAGCTTTCTCCGACAAAAATCCCGAGCTCAAAGATGTGGTTCTCGCCGGGCGATGTAGGCCTCGCCATGACATCCAATGGTACCACCGAGTGTGCAATAGCCTTGCGCACTCAAAGGACCTCCTTCAACAATGGCGACGGTTTTAAACGCCGTGAGCCGAGAGGAGCACGAAGACAAGCACGCCAACATGATAAGCAAAGAAGATTTGAGCTCATGGCGACATTCAAGCGAGTGCCCAAGAAAAGCTCCGCAACAACATACACGCCGGTGCCCAGGCGCTAAAGGACTATCGAGAAGTACTGGAGGTCCCAAGGTGCCGGGAGGTTGGAGAAGAGGAGGACCGACGCGGTGAAGACGATGAGCTCCACGGCCAAGATCCAAACTCGGTTAAACCGCCTGTGGAGGCAAGATAAAATCAAGTTAAAGGGAGCACTATGGGTGATGATGTGCTCAAAATGGAAGCAAGGAGAGGAGAGGAAGCCACTGAGCAAGCCTTCACCACGAGCCCAAGTCACTTCAACAATGGCGCCCAGAGGGGAGGTCACGAAAAGAAAGCTTAGAAGACACAGTGCAAGCTAGAACTTGAAAGTGTGCCAAAGAAGCTACGGGAGGAACCCAATGGGGTTTTATAATTGGGAGAAGCAGGGCACACGAAGGGGTTAAGCTCATGGTGAGCTTAGCCCATGGCTCGGTCCTGTGGCTTGGACAAGACGCGAGGTTGACATGGTGGCGTGTCCGCGCAGATCGGAGGCGGAAGGTGACGACCAAAGATTTAATCTTGGTCAAGAAAGAGTCGTTGAAGGTACACAATTGATAGCACGCCTTTTTTCTCTGCCTGGGAACACGCATGCGGACCGAGGAAGGAGAAGAACAGGGAGATCATTTTGACCATTGGATAAGACTACGGGAGGTCCTGCCCTCGGATGTTATTTTTGAACCGTGATGCGTTTTAAGTGATCGGGAGGAGGTCCCACCATACGATCTAGGTTGGGAGGTCGTGGCCCTCCGATTTCCATAATGCGAGCGCGACGTGGAAAAAGGGATTAGGAGGTCCAAGGCATTGATCTCAATCCAATGGTGCGAACCTCCGTGAGGACTCAACCGCATTACCTACCTTAAGAACCGAGGGGAGGGCAAGGAGGTCTCGAGACGCTATGCTAAAAGGCAAGGGAGGTCAGATCTTTGGATTTTTGATCCAACGATTACGATCAAAAGAGGGGAGATCCCGAGCTATGCGAACGCACAGGGAGGTCATGGCCTTTAGATTTAGATCTAAGGGCTACGACCTCACGTGCGCTTGGAGGTCTGATGCGCACGAGGCAATGAGGAGGTCGTGACCGTGGATTTTTAATCCAACGGTGCACAATGATTAAAGCGGGGAGGTCCTGGGCTACGATGATTTGCAGCGGAGGTCGTGGCCTTTGGATCCGAATCGAACGGCCGCGACCTCAACCAGGTGGGATGTTTGAAGGTTTTGATAGTGAGGGGAGGTCTGTGAGGTTTTAAAACACAGGGGAGGTCACGGCCATGGATCCTTGATCCAACGGCAATGACCAGATGAGGTGGGGAGGTCTTTGCGGTGTGGACCGCGGAGGAGGTCGTGGCGGTTGGATGTAAATCAACTACTGCGACCTCAACAAGGAAGGAGGTCGAGATGGGGTTGGGTTCAACCCGAAATGACAGAGGCTCAAATTGAGGAACAAAGGTAAGCTTTTAAATTTAGTTTTTAACAAATGAGACTTAGCAGTAATTATTTGAGATAGCAAATGAACTCCAAATTTCCTGAAATTTTAACAGAGCTTGCTGACATTAAGATTAACCTTACATAAAATTTCCAGAGGTTATTATGCAATGCATTTTTCTCAGGAAATTCATGAAGACTGTTCAAGGATTTGTTTTACCTCCAAAATTATCAAACAAGTTTTATAACTCATGATATTTTTCAGAGGGGTTCCACAACATTTCTAGGACCAAGGAAAAATATTTTCAAGGGTTTGGCACAAGATTTGTGACGAATGGGAAATGAGTTTGACTTTAGGTCAACAAGAGCTTTGTGTTTTTGGATTACACAACTCTTGGACAAGAATTACATGAGAGTTTAGGGGTTTTCAAGTTGTGAGAAAAAGTTTTAATTTCTACACATTTAATTACATTTGAAACAAACCCTGATTATACATTTGGGATGTTACAGGGTCCTAACGGTAAGATCTCAAAGAGGGAGGTCCTACGGTCAGATCAAAAGGGGCAAGGGGGTCATGACGGTAAGATCTCCAAGAGGGAGGTCCTACGGTCAGATCTTGTTGGACCTAAAAGGCGACTAGAGGGGGGTGAATAGGAGCACGCTCACTTTTTCACAAAAGATGGATTCAACACAAATATCACTCCAATAGCTATGGAAGCTATGAAGATCAATATATCAGTACAGCGGAAGACTAGTATTGAATCCAATCAAACCCCAAAGCAAAACACCCAAAAACAACCAAAAACTCAAATCTCAAAGTGTTGGGCGGTCGACCTCTCACGTGGGCGGTCCGACCGGTTTGCCTAGTGGTCCGACCTCTGGAATGGGCGGTCGACCGCTCTGACGGTGAACAGAAAATCAAAGAAAATCACCGACAATCCAAAACTAAAAACGACCTAACTTTTGATCCGTAAGGCCAAACTTCACGAAATTTGAACCACACCTTCCTAAAGATATTAGGAACCTGTTCCAATCAAAGATTTCAGAGATCCATGCCAAAGTTCCTATATTTTTCAGTTTGAGCAAAGGAGGTTCAAAAACCGAGCCAAATGCAAAATATGATCTAGAGACTTGCTCGTGGTTGATTGATGATCAAGATGATCCTAGATGGGTTCCCACATGTCACAGCAAGTTAGATCACGGCAAGAAACCAAGCAAAAACTCGCGGATCAAAGAAAGACCCCAAATCACCAAATAGAGAGAAAAAGAGAGAATAGATTCATCTTGTGAGAAATCTCTTTGGATTGATTTGATATGGTATTGGTTTACAGCCACTCCATCAATGGAGGACAAAGACTCAATACATGAGCACGAATCAATCCAACTCTCTAGAACCCTAATCTCCACTAATTCTCTCCCTAAGCAAAACTAGGGTTTCAAACACAATGAAAGAGTTGAAGGGGGTGCAACCACCTCCCTCCTCTATTTATAGTGGAGACTTAGACCTTCTAGAAGAGTAACCCTAATGGGCTCCCGTTAAGGCCCAAAACAAATGGGACACATACGCACGCGTTTTAAAGCGCCGCCTTCATCTCTTGACCTAATCCGCTTCACCTTGCACCATCTTTGCGCCGTGAGTTGGCAAAAGGTCATCAAGGCGGTATTTGGTGAAATTACCAAAATACCCCTTCTCGATCTTTTTGCAAAGACCGAGTCCCATCTTCGTGAAGCACCTCCATGCTTCGCCACGCGTAGGTTGATCGTGCTCTCTTCATGTCGGCAAGTCTCTCCCATCCGGCTCCCACCGAAACCACCATGGCACTTGCAAACCCCCGCGCTTGATCAACTGGGCCAGACCGAATCGCCTGTTCGGTTACCCTTTGTCCATTCTGCACTACACTTGAATTCATTGACCTCACCCAAGATCGCCGATCGTTCGACCTCGGCTCTCCAAGCCTAGTCCCGATCATCCTCGCCGCTGACCGTCGTTGACCACCAAGCAACACGCACAGAATAGACAAGCAAGCGAATCCGGAACAAGTTCTTCACAACTTGACCCACGTTAGTCAAAACATGCATCATGCAACACATATGCCATGAAACCCATGAACTTGACCTAACAGCAAACATCGCCGCCACGGCGACGACATTTAACTAGATCAAAATCGGTCGACCGCCACCTTGGCCGGCTCGATCGCTTCCCCGCCGGCCGCACCACCACCAAAGGCGGTCGCTCGACCGCCATCCATGACTTAACCAAAATTCCATCCCGAAATCAAACCCATCGGAATTTTCAAACCAATAGAACTTTTACCCGAAGCTCCAAAATTATGAGACCAAGTGCGTAAGCACCTTCTCACTTGCCTACACCTTCTATTTTTGGCCTAGCTCCAAAATCCACAAAGGATTACAATGGCCGGTCCGACCAAGCAAAGCCGGCCGACCAGCCCCACTTGCTTGCCTCGACCGCCACTTTGGCCGATCGACCGCCAAAGGACCATTTCAAAAACCAAGTCAAGGCATGGCCGGTCGACCGCCACAATGGCTTGGCCGACCGCCATAAGCTCGACAGAATCAAACTTTGCCGAAAACACGTGATTCGACAAACCATCAACGACATTGCCAATTGTAACATCATCCTAAGATCTCGCATATCCCCATGATATCCACAATCTCCCCTTGATGAACACATTGGCAATTTACCACAAATGTAAATTTAGAGGTTTGAAAAGTAAAAACACGTTGTTTTTTTCGCTCAAAGGCACAACTTGGTCCAAATGCAAGAAAAGCAAAGGAAATGACCAAGTGGCTCTAGAATAGTATCGACAAGTGAGATACGACAAAAGAAGGCATGAAAGCTTCAAATTCCGAAAGGAGTCAAAAACTCACTTAAGGTCCATATGAAAGAACAATTGTTCGATATGACCTTTGATCATTGTGAGGATCAAGAATTGCAATTCAAGTTCGAAAACATAAGAATGCAAATAAGAAACTCCCCTCACTATGATCCTCAAATTTCGTAAAATTTCAAAATTTTCATTTTCTCCAAGTAACTCCTTTTTCAAAACTCCCATTTTCTCCTTTTTTCAACCATCTTCTCCCCTTTGACAATGGAGTCATCAAGGAATCACGCCTTCCTCTCATCCAGAGATGACAAATGCGAGAATGAGGAAAAAGCATAAGAAAGAGCATGCATGAAATGCAATGGAGTGGCTTCAATTTTTGTATTTTTCAATTTTTAAAACAAGAAGCTTTGGAGATTACCCAAAAGAACAAGTTAGCATTCCTAAAGTTGCACAAACAACATATCAAGCCGAACAGCGCTAGCAAGATCATGATAGGACATATATAACAAAGCTAAGCAAGAAGGCTCAATATAAAGCAATGAATTTTAGCATTTTAAGCAAAGCTTCAAATCTAGCAAGTTCATCAACAGGGATCCTAAAATGATACTGGCCATGTCAAAATGTCAATGTGAGATCCAAAAGCTAACAATGACCATATTAAGAGACAAAAAGGTCCTGAATTGAATCATTTTGCTCAATTTTCTCAAATGCCCATTTTTCAACTGTTTTTCATTTGCAATGAATATTGAAGTTGACTAATGGTCTAACTTAGTGACAGGATCCTGGACTAGGAGCCATCCACAAACTCATCCTAAGCTTCGACCAAAAGTTGATTAAAGGTATATCTTAGTGAAGAAGATCCTGGACTAGGAGCCATCCACAAACTCTTCCTAAGCTTCTACTGTATGACAAATCTTGAGGTTCATGTCGGCCAGACAAGCGGTCCCCATGAGATCGTTCGATCATCAAACTATCTCCAAGTTCATGTCTTTGACATGCGCCTCTCGTAAGAGTAGTTTGGCACAATTTAAGCATAAGACAATCTTGAAGTTTGATTTTTCATTTTTCACAAGAGCAGTTTTAGATTCTCAAGAACACAAGAAGCTCAAGGAATGATCAAAGCTAGATTCAAGAGCTAACAAAGCAATTTTGACAGGCCAATGTCACAAAAGGAGCACTAATTGCATGAATCGGCTAAACAATTCACAAATTACAAATTTCTTAGTTCAAGTTGTTTTTCAAGTTCTAGCTCATACAACAAAGACTTAGCTACACATGTGAAAGCATGATAATTCTAGCAAGTCAAAGAACTAGACATGGCATTGAGCAAGAATTGAAACACTAAAGCTCCAAAGGGTAATAAGCAAAGCTTCATCAATTTTAAAAGATAAGTGAAAAGCTTATATTACAATGCATCTTTTGGATTTTTCATATGAAATGCAATATGATACAATGAGATGCAAGAAAAGCTCATAAAGCCTAAAAGCCTAAAAAGATCAAAAAGATCAACAAGTTCAAAAAGAAAATTAAGAAAAGATCAAATGAACAAGGAAAGATCAAAAAGATCCAACTCCCCTCAAACCAACCCATAGGGATAAATTACCCTAACTCACTCCTCAAGGTGGCAAACCTTGTTGGGTCTAAAGGCTTGGTGAGGATATCGCTAATCGAGCCTCGGACTCCACAAAACGCAAAGACAATATCACCCTTCTCAACGTGGTCTCTAAGAAAGTGATAGCGAATGTCTATGTGCTTGGTCCTAGAATGTTGCATCGGGTTCTTAGCAATGTTAATAGCGTAGTGTTGTCACGAAAAAGAAGAACACTAGCAAAGGTTAACCCAAAATCCTTAAGAGTGGAGACCATCCACAAAATCGACTCAAAGAACTAGCAAAGCACTACATATTCAAAGAAGGATGGCAATGTAAGACCGCTTCCTAGATGACCAAGAGACAAGAGAAGTGCCTAAGAAATGACATGTGCGGATGTGCTCTTTCTATCTAGCCTACTGACCATAAAATCGAATCAAAACCCCGAATGGACAAATAAGAAGAACAAGAATACCAAATGCCATAATCAAGGGTAGAGTGTAAATACCGAAAATGCGCTTAACGGCTTGGCGATGTGAAGTCCTCGGTGATGCTCAAACCTCGCAGAGGCGGCCATGAAGTGGATGTCCGGTCTTGAGGCCGTCGAGTAAGAAGGAGCCAATCATGTTTGCGGTACTCGATTGATCCACTTCTCCTTCCTCATCTGGATCCAAAGCAAAATCGCCATGGGAGTGGCGATCGACTTGCGATCACCCATATCAAAACGCTTGAGCAAATCCTTGGTGTACTTCGCTTGATGGATGAAGATCCTTCCTTGCATTGCTTGATTTGTAGCCCAGAAGTAATTGAGTTCTCTCATCATGCTCATCTCAAATTCCTCGGACATGGTCTCGTAAAACCTGGAAACAAGAGCATTAGAGGAACCACCAAAGATAATATCATCAACATATATCCTAACAAGCAGAAGTCATTGCCATGCCTAAGAATGAAAAGAGTCTTATCAACTTTTCCCATTTCAAAATCATTCTTAAGCAAGAAGGTCTTAAGTCTATCATACCAGTGCTCTAGGGCTTGTTTAAGACCATACAAGGCTTTGGATAGCTTAAAAACATGATAAGGGTGCTTGGGATTCTCAAAGCCGGGGTTGCCTAACATACACTTCCTCCTCTATAAAACCATTCAGAAGGCACTCTTAACATCCATTTGATGCAACCTAAAACCTTTAGATGCAAAGAATGCAAGCAAGATGCTGAATGGCTTCTAATCTAGCAATAGAGCGAATGTCTCATCAAAATCTAACCCCTCAACTCGCTAAAGCCCCGAGCTACTAATCTAGCCTTGTTTCTAACCACGTAACCATCCTCATTTTGTTTATTTTTGAACACCCAACGGGTTCCTATAACATTATGTCCACTAGGAGGTTCTACAAGGTTCCAAACTTTATTTCTTTCAAAATTCTCTAACTCCTCATGCATGGCATTGACCCAACTAGCATCGATAAAGCATGTGATATATCTTTGGGTTCAAAAGAAGCTACAAATGCAGAGTGAGAGAAAAGACTCGGATCATGATACCGAGCGAGTGACTCGCCATGGAGATTACCAATCATCGATCCGGAGGTGTTGCTTCAAATGTGCAAAGGAGCGCTGGGGAGATAGTGTCTCCTCGACCTCCGCAGATCACTGACGACGAAGAAACAAAGAGGGAGCCTCAATTGGAGGTGAAGCGATCGTTCTATGGGTTCAGGAGCTTGGGCGCATGGACAGAATATCAAGAACAGTGGAGGAGTAGTATCAAGTTCATCCTCATCTTCTTCAACAAAAATGCTCTCTCACACCGTAAGTCACCAAACATCGGATCTAGCTCGAGGCTAGTCTCATCAAAAGTGACATTGCATGTCTCTGGACAATGTTAGTTTCAACATTAAAACCCGAAACCCCTCGAATGAGCAGGATAACCCAGAAATAAACCATCACAAGTCCTTGATTCAAATTTATCTAGGTTCCCTGTCTTGAGAATAAAGCACTTCGATCCAAAGACTCGAAAGTGAGAGACAGAGGGTTTTCTACCAAAACGCAGCTCATATGAAGTCTTGCCCAAAGACGGTCTCAAAAAGACACGGTTTGAAATATGGCAAGCTGTAGCAATAGCTTCGGCCCAAAACCTCCTCGGTGTGCTATACTCATCCAAAGATCGTTCTAGCCATCTCGACTAGAGTCCTGTTCTTCCTTTCCACAATGCCATTTTGTTGAGGGACGTGGAGAAGAGAACTCGATGCTCAATACCGCGCTTCAAAGACAAAAGAGGCAAAAGAAGCATTCTTGAACTCCGTGCCATTGTCATCATGGATCGCTTTCAAGGCACCGTGAAGTTGAAGCCAAACGAAGAACAAGGTCATGAAAATGATCAAAAGCCTCATCCTTCAAGCAAGAAAGAACACCCAAGAATATCTCAAAAATCATCGACTATGACAAGAATGTACCAATTGCCACCGATGGACCGAACCCTAGCAGGACCAACAAGATCCATATGAAGCAACCGTCTCCGTCCGTCACCATAACCATAGTCAATGATGGGTGTGAGGCGACAACTTGCTTGCCATGCCTACGAGTATGCTTATCAAAGATCCTTGATACTTTGAGTTTAGGCAAACCTCTCATGAGATCAAGGCCGCTAACTCGTGTCGATGATCAAAACCAATGTGCCCCAACCGTCGGTGCCAAAGCCAGATATCAGAAGAAGATGCAATCAAACACTTAAGAGATCCAGCAAGAGATTCAGAAAAATCAGCTCCAAAAATTCTACCAACTCTAGAAATCCCAAAAACGAGCTCACCAAAAGAATCAAGCACACGACAAGCATTCTTCTTAAAACGAGTCTCATAACCATCATCAAGAAGCTGTGAGACAGAAAGGAGATTGTACCTTAACTTAGACACAAGCGCGACGTCCTTGAGAATGAACTTGTCGTTCACCCTAATCATTCCAGTTCCTTCAATGCGCCCTTGTGTATCATCTCTAAAGGTGATGAAGTCATCACCGGTTGACCGCGTGAAGGAAGTGAACCATCTTGAATCTCCGGTCATGTGGCGTGAACAACCGGAGTCGACGAACCATGTGTTCTTCCCCCTTCCGCGCCAATCCTCATCGTTGTCATCGGCGTCGATGGAGTCGGCCATGAAGCACATGCCAGTGAAGTCCTTGGCCTTCCCCTTCTTGTCTTGAGGAATCTCCTCTTCCTTGTCCTCCTCGCTCTCGGAGTCCACATCGCTCATGGATTGATCTCCAAAAGCGGCAAGGACTCGGTGAAAGCGACCTTCATGAGCTTAGCGACATCATACTTGGGCTTTCCCCTTTAGGCTTCTTCCACGCAAGCTTCTCATTCTTATGGTTGCCCTTACCTTTCACTTTTTTTTGGGGCGGTTGGCGGATGTGATATAGCTCTCCACACTCATAGCATGTCACAGGCCACCTCTCTTTCGCTTTTTGACATTGTTATATGCCCGTGTGACTTTCTTGGCTAAAAGAGCTAAATCGACCTCGGAAGACTCTCAAACTCTTCTTCTTGAATAGCGATAAAAACGCAAGAGAAAAACCAAAAGAAGACTCAAGAACCATCGAGTCCCTTTGAGAGGATCACCACCAAAGCCATGTTATCCTTCTTAGGATTACCGCCTCTCTTGATCTCATGAGTTTTTAGCTTGCTATAAAGCAGCTCCAAAGTGAGATTAGAGATCGACATTCTCCTCTATGGCGCTTGCCTTCATCTCCCACTCCTTGGTGTTGATTGCGACCAAGAGGTGGGTGGCATTTTCAGATTGAGAGTACTCAATGTCAACAACTTTCATCGATTGATCACCTTGTTAAAAGCGAGTAAAGACGCCATCGATGCTCTCACCACCAGACGCATCTCGAATTTGTTGTACTCTCGCTTGTAGACATTCTCGACGCACTTGCTTGATCTCGGGCGATCCCTCATGGTAAGTTTCGAGGGTGTGCCAAATCTCATGTGCGGTCGCAAGATTGCAAATCTTATCGCACTCTCGCTTGTAGACATTCGACGCACTTGCTTGATCCGGGACGATCCTCATGGTAAGCTTCGACAGAATCAAACTTTGCCGAAAACACGTGATTCGACAAACCACAACGACATTGCCAATTGTAACATCATCCTAAGATCTCGGGCATATCCCCATGATATCCACAGATCCGATCAAGGGTTTTATGTGATCGAGACCATGCTCGAGGCGGTAGGTCCCGCCAAGCTTAACAAAGAGGGTCCGACCTAGGAAGTCCTATGGACACGGAGAGGTCCAAAGGAGTACAGAGAGGTCCCAAGGTCACAAAGAGGTCCTAGGGGTTAGATCTCTCAAATGAGATCTCAACGGCCAGGATCAAAGCAAGGGAGTGGTCCGCGGAAACAAAGATACGCGGAAACAAACTAGGGCCGTTAGATCCAGATCGAACGGAGCCAAGCAAAGGGGCCGTTCGGACCGAGCGAACGCACCTTCAAGTTCGGGCCGTCCAAAACAACAACGGTCCTAAGGCGAGGAAGGTTAAACCCTAGCGACACGCATCAAGAAAACAACAAATGATAGGTCCGCAAGGGTACAAGGAGGTCTTCAAGGAGTCAAAAAGGGGGGGGGGTCCTTTGGACTCTAAGGAGGTCCAATGGCAAGGGAAGCCAAAAAGACTCAGAGGGGGTCTTACCAAAGGCGGTAGTTCTAAAGGAACAAATGGTAGTACCGCCAAGGCAAGCGGTAGCACCGCACTGGCGCGAGGGAGGTCAAAGGAGCTCCACATGGTCATAGGGAGATCCATATGGGCACAGGGAGGTCCGAGAAGGCTCAAGGGAGGACTTTGACCAAGGCGGTAGTTCCGACACTACCACAACGGTACGACCGGGGGTCGGAAATACCGAAACGGAGAAGGTAAAACCAAAGCTAATCACCAAGACTTGAGCAGCAGTGCACGACCGCTAAAGGGATGGTGGTAATACCATTAACCCGGCTGAACCACCCCAAGGAGGTCCAGAGGAAGGGAAACAAGGTCAAACTTGGCTTTGAGAACCCAAAAGGGGTTTTGAAACACAAACCCGAGCTTGTCCCTCAGCAGGAGGTCCAAGACAAGGGGAGGTCTAAACGGAGGAGGGGGTTTTAATCTCAAAGAGATTCAAACTAACAAAGGAGGTTGGAGGAAGGTTAAACCAAGAAGCACACACAGATAACTCAGGAAGAAAACAAACCAAGGAACACCAAGGAACAACAAGAAGCTCCAACCAACAGAGAACACCAACAAGGGACTTAGTTCAGGTTTGATTAGGTCAAGTTAAACTCTCCAACTTCCAAAATACCAAGTTAAGCTTGAACAGGCAATTAAACCAAATGGTTCCTTTTGATTTTGAAAGCTGGCAAGAACTCTAGAATAAACGGGACGTTACAACTGCTCCATCGTAGAGTTCCACAAAATAGATTGAATTGCAATATGGCGTGATTTTGAAGCCTCTGAAAACATTTATGCGGTTGCATTTTCTCCAACGAGTTTAGAAAAGACCACTATGTCTCGTTCCATCTGTATTGTGTATAAAGGTAAGGACCATGTCACATTTCCGAACATTACTGACTAAAACCAACTCAGAGCTTTTTCTCCCAACAAGCCTCCTAGCTATCGCGAACTCTTGAACAAGCGAACTAAATACATTCTTTGGCCGATGCATCCAAATCATGCTAAATATATAGATCATTCAACTTTGGAATTTGAATATCATGGCAAGTTCCATACCTTACCTTGAATATGAATGCGTTCAAATCAACAGGTTTGATGAAAGTTGTTGCCAAAGTTGTCATGTCAGTAGAATTGTTGCACCAAACAGTGAAATCATTATGCTTTTTCTCCCAACAAAGTTTTCTGGTGCTTTTAGTCCTAGGGGAGATGGCCCTGTAGGCCGCTGTAAGGGGGATTTTTAAAAAATATATTCTTTTCGTTCTAACACAAGGATGACGAGCACGTGTTCTTAAAAAAATAGTGAAATCATTATAAACATGTGGTACACATTATGAATTTGATATCATTGGAGTTCCTAATGTCGTATTTTGCTAGTACATGTCTTAATCATAGGAGGAGTAAGCAAACATTTTTTACTGGTAACTTGTAAGTTATTGAACACTCGACCTCATCCATCAAGAGCTAAAATCCCATCCAGCTGCTGAAGCAATTTCGTGATATAATTTTTCCTTGGCGGCTGTAGAAGTGAGCTTTGAAGCCAATTCCTCGTCCTAAAAATAGATCATACTATGGTTAGTTCATCCTTGACATGGCAAAATTTCCACTACGATCATCAGTTAACAACATAACCAAAAGTTGAAGACTTTACTTTTGTTGCACTTTCTAGCCTAGGTTTGTTCCACATAGCCTGGTAACGGCTCAAATTATGTACCCCGTCCATGATTGTCCATTATTGCCACATTGTGAACCTCTGCATGACATAATCATTGTAAAGGGAGATTGTATTTAATAATGTGAAAATGTAAAAAAATAATGCTGAAAAATGGCTTTATCATCTGCTACCTAACATCCAGAAGCTATGCTCTTTCAGCAGATAGGGGAATGCTTTCCTCAGAAAGCCCAAATCACCTATTGCCGTGTATATATCTGAAACCATCGTGCTTAAAAGTGGTGGTTGGTTGCGCAGAAAAAGCATGTATCAGATGACAACCATATGGTAATATATAGCATGTACAAGTTATCTGCACTACATCGGCAGTATGTACAATGACTCCAATTAGTTTACATTAATCAAGGTCTGTTGACCTTCACATAAAGGTATGAACTTTCGTAGCAGAGGATAGATGACATGGTAGAAATTGTAGTTTGTGCTGTAGATACAAACCAAACAAACGGTACTGCAGAGATAATTGTCACCTTCGATTAGTGTAGTATGACCTTGCACCATTCAGAACAAACATATGGAAAATTCAGCAGCCCCCAGGCCCCAGCATAGATACGCGACAAGCCTAAACAGAACAAACATATGAAAAACAAAGCGTACGACACAGGAAACAGACAAGTGAATTTTGGGAGATTCCACGTTCGCCCGAAATCACTTGTAAAATAAGATTCATTAATTATACGAGATCTAATATTGTTCAATGTTCGTGACGAGGAATGTCCCACCAATAATGGAGCAAAGCGGAAGGGAGCGGAGATGGAGGTGTACGGACCTGACGACCCAAAGATGAGTCCCATAGTAGACCTCTTGGAACTCGAGCAAGACGACCACCTGCCGGGCAAAGCGAAGGCGCAGTGTCGCTCCGCCCGCCATGACGGTCGGCGCCACTCGCCGCGCCAGGTCCTTCCATAGCGCGTGTATCTCGAGCGCATGCGCACGCGCCTCGCCACTCTCCACCTTGGGCAGGAACCCCCGCGGCTCGGTGTGGAAGTCTGGTGGATCGGTCGCCACGAGGTTGGACTCAGCCAGCGCGAAGTACCACATGAGGAACTGTTAGAGTTAATCTTATTTTGGTAGTTTTTCTTTGTAAGAATTTCTGTAGTATTCCGAGTAAGAGTCAAGTCTGCATGCTTGAGCCTTTATAAGGACCAGCAGTCATGTAATCGTAAGTAGAGTTAAAGCAATAAAAAATACAAAAGGAGTAGCAGGTGCTCTCGAGAAACAAAATCTTTGTGTTCTCGGTTGTTTTGCTTTGTATCGTGTTTTGCCTTCAGCAAAAAGTTTATCTCCAGAAAGCAAAGACTAGGCAAGAGAAGGCATAGTTTCACGTGAAGAAGACTAGAAGAGTAAAGACTAGCCGAGGCGCTACTACTAGCTTGGCCTCACGTGAAGAAAGTAGACGCCAGAGGGCTATGCTGTGGGTCACGTCACAGGAACCAGCCAGTCTCTCGGCGCTCCAAGCAAGTCTAGTCAAGGGCACAGGGACAGTGGGTCCCACAGAGACGCGTCGCATCGAAATTCGGAAGGCAAGGGGTCAGTGCGAGTGAATTTTCTTTGGATAGAACAAGCGACCAAGCGGAGCTATTTATTTTCTAGACGAAGCAGTACAGAGCGAAGAATCAAGAAAATTCCAACAATTGGTATCAAAGCCTTGTACTCAATCCGGCGATGCATCGATCATCTTCCCACTCACCTACTTGGCCAAGGATGCCCAGCGATGTCGGTGCACGTCTGGAGGCGGGATCTGGCAGCGGCGGTGGCGGGGAAATGGTGATCCATCGCATGGTAAGGGAGTCAGGAGACTCGGTCGTCTACCCGATGCTGACACGAACCAACTATGGAGATTGGGCTCTCGTGATGAGGGTGAACTTACAAGTGCAAGGCCTGTGGGAGGCGATTGACCCTGGCCATGGCGACTATCACAATGATAGGATGGCGTTGTCCGCCATACTCCGTGCTATTCCGCCAGAGATGCTGTCTACGCTTGCCGTCAAGAACACCGCCAAGGATGCATGGGACACCATCAAGACATTGCACATGGGCGTCTAGCGCGTACGCAAGGCAAAGGCGCAGACGCTGTGTAAGGAATTTGACGTAATCAAATTCAAGAACGGTGAGTCGGTGGATGACTTCGCAATACGACTCACCGGCCTAGTCAACAACTTGGAGATACTCAGGGACAAGATTGAGGAAAACCACATTGTTAAAAAATTCCTCTGCGTCGTCCCACCGAGATATTCTCAGGTAGCGATTTCAATTGAGATGCTCGTTGACTTGCAGACGCTCTCGGTGGAGGAGCTTACCGGACGACTGAAGGCCGTAGAAGAGTGCTACGAACAAGACAACACCGACGACGCCAATGACACCTACTCCTCACGGAGGAGGAGGGCTTGTCTTGCATGAAGCGGCCTTGAGCATGGCGAGGCTCGTCTGGCGGATGAAAGCCAATGGTGGCGAGCAGTTTCACAAGGAATCGTCGGAGGAGGACGGTTGTGGCTCATCAAGAAGCCGTGAGCATGGACACAGGCATGGACAAGGCAATAGAGGAGGACGTGGAGACTGGGCTAGGCAAGGCGGTGGTGATAGATCTCGTGATAAGTCACATGTCAAGTGTTTTGAATGTGATAAATATCTTGACCACATAAAGTGCTTCAACTACGACGAGTATGGATACTATGCTTCGGACTACCGAAATAAGGAGGTAAACCTCAATCGAGCCAGTGCAGACGACGACCCGACCCTGCTTCTCTCTTTATGTGTCAATGAGGCGCAGGTTATGGTGATGTTGAATGAGGAGAATGTAGTTTCTAAACTACGTACAGAGGGAGGTAGACACGATCATACTGATCAGTGGTACTTGGACAATGGAGCAAGCAATCACATGACGAGAGATCGCTCCATGTTCCATGAACTTGACGAGAAGATTTTGGGCAAAGTCAAATTTGGCGACGGTTCCATGGTGCAGATAAGATGCAAATGAACAATGCTACTAAAATGCAAAAACGGCGATCAGAAGATGATGTCTAAAATTTATTTTATACCGAGTTTATGTATTAACATACTCAGTCTCGGGCAGTTGGCAGAAGAAGGGTGTAGGGTGGAACTGCAAGATGAGTTCTTGCGTATCTATGACAAAAACAAAGATCTGCTGATGAAGGTGAAAAAAATCCCCAAACGGTTGTACAAACTTTCCCTGAAAACTTGTAAGCTGGTTTGGGTGAAGGACAATCTAGAAGAGCCAGAGTAGAACTGGAGTATAAAACAAGGACATAGCGGGACCCAGGGGCAGCACGCAGTTGGCGTAGGAGGCGTAGTAGGCAGAGCCTCGGGGAGTCTAGATGCCGCGCAAGAAGGCGCACAAGGCACTCAAGGGGACGACGAGTTCCACGCGCATGCAGTTGCTGCTGGAGGAACCAGTGGCTCGGGTCAAGCTCATGGACCCCAACCCGCATGCAGGTGTGGCAGAAGCCAGCTCGGCAGGGCAAGGAACTCACACACACGCAGGGCTAGGCGCACAGGTAGCAAACAACAAGAGGAGGAGCTTGGGAGGGCCAGCAGGCGGTTGCTCGGATGGTCCAACAAGCGCATACACTTCTTGCAGGGCAGCGGCTCCTATGTCCATCTGCAAAGAAAGAGGCATGTAGGAAGTTGGTGCAGGAGGCATTGAAAGTGCATGTAGCCCCTAGTATGTGTTTTTCGGCCATACACTTGGCATTGAATGTATTGGTTCCGATGGACTGCATGCAAGTGCAGGCTTTGGCTCAAGAAGTCAAAGCGGCGGGTCCCATCAACAGCAAAAGGAAACGGCTGGAGTTTTTGCTGGCGAGTCCCACGCACATGCAATAAGTGATGGCTTAGTTAGAGGTCAAGGTAGCAAGTCCTTTTGGCAACAAGCAGGAAAGAGGAGAAAGCACAAGAAGCTTAGCCATCAAAAGTTAAAGAGTAAGAGGCATGAAGAAACAAGATTAAGGGGGTGATTGTTAGAATTAATCTTGTTTTGGTAGTTTTTCTTTATAAGAATTTCTGTTTTGAATAGGAGTCCAAATAGGAGTCCGAGTAGTATTCCGAGTAAGAGTCAAGTCTGCATGCTCGAGCCTTTATAAGGACTAGCAGTCATGTAATCGTAAGTAGACTTGAAGCAATGAAAAATACAAAAAGAGGAGCAGGTGCTCTCGAGAAAGTTGTTTTGCTTTGTATCGTGTTTTGCCTTCTGCAGAAAGTTTCTCTCCAGAAAGCAAAGACTAGGTAAGAGAAGGCATAGCTTCACGTGAAGAAGACTAGAAGAGCAAAGACCAGCAGAGGCGCTGCTACTAGCTTGGCCTCACGTGAAGAAAGTAGAGGCCAGAGGGCTGTGCTGTGGGTCACGTCACAGGAACCAACCGGTCTCTCGGCGCTCCAGGCAAGTCTAGTCAAGGGTGCAAGGACAATGGGTCCCACGGAGACACGTCGCGTAGGAATTCGAAAGGCAAGGGGTCAGTGCGAGCGACTTTTCTCTGGATAGAACAAGCGACCGAGCGGAGCTATTTATTTTCTAGACGATGCACTATAGGGCGAAGAATCAATAAAATTCCAACAGAGGCGCCTCACTTTCTTCTGTGGCGGCTTGCCGGCGCAGTAGCACCATGACCAATGGCCGTATGGCGCTACTGGTCGGTGGTGGCCGGCGAGTTGACGTAGTCCTTAGGTCGGTCGTGCGACCCCAATCACCCAGCATACTCCATTGCGCTTGCTAGAGTAGCTGGCGTGGCAGGGCCACCTCGTTGGAGGAGGTGACGAGGAAGCGGTTGAGGTGGGCGAACACGAAGCGGTGGGTTGGGAGTTGCGGAAGAGGTTGAGGCTGCGACGGACGTCGTCAAGGGAGGGGGCGGCGGGGGGTTGGGAGTTGCGCACGAGAAAGAGAGAGGAGGGGGTAGGGTGACGGTTTCAATTGGAGGAGACAAGAGAGCAGGAGTGACGGGAGTTTGGAATGCAGAGAGCAAAAGATCCAATGGCTCACGTCGCACGAAGGAAGACGGACTACCATCAACTCTAATTTTTAAGTAGTAGAGATAAATAAATAAAACTTAAACTATGTAAATTAGAATTCTTTGTATCTATAATTGAACACGATTTCAATTTCAGCTTCCCTTAAAACCCACATAAACAAAACTCCGATTCTATGCCAAAAGGCCCAAAATGTAGATAGCAATCAGCATCCCAGCAGTGTGAACTCGTATGACCAGAAAAACCACACGGGTCCACACATCAGTGCCTCGCACCTCCCATTCGTGCGGGCTAATAACCGTCAAACTTTTTTTGTCTCCCACGACGGCGGAAAAAAGAAAAGGAAAGCGATACGCCAAGAAATCGGGCAGGCCGTCGAGTTCGAGCCCAGTCCGGTCCCGCCGCGAAGCGAAGCGAAAACCCCCCGGCGAGAGATTGGACGCGACGGGAGGATCCCGATCTCGCCATGAATCCCGAGTAGTAAGTCTCTCTGTCTCTCTCGCGTCTGTTTCGCCCCCGTCCGATTTGGGCCTGTGGGTTTGGGGAGGTCTAGGAACTGGCGTCCGTGAGGTCGAGATATCGCTGGATCTGGCGCGCGAGCTAGCGGTCTGGTAGTATTTGTTGCTCTTGATCCCGGAAATTTTGTGGCATTTCGTTTAGATTGCGTCGGAGAGAAGGGAATTTGATGTTTCTAGAGTTTATATTAGGTGAACTTTGATGCCTCGTTATTAGTCGGCTTTCTATTACTACATGGCAGTACAAATTTACATTTAATAGGTCTGAAGTGGTCAATTTTGGGTTAGCTAAAATCACTGGCGTCGTCTCTTTAAAATGGTAGTTGTTAAATTGCATAAACAAATGTACGGGACTAGCGGCCGGACGTCCGATCCGGGCATTTGGATCGGACGCCGGTGCGGTATTCGAATCAGCTCTCGTGGAGGGCAAGCGAATCGTCGGATCTCTTTCCAGGAGTGGTGCAACAAATAAACAACGAATTGCAACAAATAATCAATCGAATGCATGTCCTTCGATGATTTAACTGTGGTCCCAGGCCCATCGGCAAGTACTCGTTAATTTGGTTTGGGTTGTTCGAGCTAGCAGCGGTGCTGATTCCGCAATGTAAGTTAAGCTGCTGCAACCATGTTATGTTAGCATCATCCAGTACTTCAAGCGTACGGTTCTGTTTGTGAATACCTTGTGAAATTACCAAAAAAAAAAACGCATCGGAAAAAATTGTATCATCGCTGTGAATAGTATGCAACATTTTTTTTCTACAGATGCAACATTTTTTTCTACAGATGCAACACTTACAACATCTCTAGAAAACGGTTGCAACATCCTAGGACAATTGTTGCAATATCCTCAGACAACGGTGGCAACATCACAAATCAAAAAAACAAAGCATTTGGACAAAAAACGCGTTGGAAAAAATTGCAACATCGGCGTGAGCAAGATGCAACATTTTTTCTCTACATATGCAATATTTTTTCTCTACAGATGCAACACTTGCAACATCCCTGGACAACGGTTGCAACATTCTAGGACAATGGTTGCAATATTTCCGGACAACGGTTGTAACATTCTAGGACAATAGTTGCAACATCATAGGACAACAGTTGCAACATCATAAATCAAAAAACAAAGCATCTGAAAAAAACGCGTTGGAAAAAATTACAACATCGTCGTGAAGAGTATGCAACATTTTTTTTCTTCTATAGATGCGATATTTTTTACTGAAGTAGTGCAATGTACTCGGGATGAAGCTGGTGTGGTGCCAAGTTGGGGAGAAGGAAGGGGAGCTGAATTTTACTGAAGTAGTGGATTTGGGGATTTCGGTCTTGTGACTTGGGTATCGTTGATTTTTTGTGATTTGGGGAAGAAGCTTCGGTCAACTTCACACGGCCGGCGGCGACCAAGCTCCAGTGGCGCCAGCGTGGAGGGCACAGGGAACAGGGACGCTAGTGGATGGGGATCGCTGGGGAGAAAGAGGGCCGCCAGGGATGAGGTGCACTGTGGGGAGCGCTACATCCTGTAGAAGAGTTGAGAGGAAAGAGAGAAAAAAAACAGATGCAGCACTGTGGGGAGCTGTTCGTCCGAGACTTCGCAAGTTATGAGGCGTCCGAGTCTTTTAGTTTGTATCGGACGTCAGGTCCATATTATTTCCCTAAACAAAGTGTGTGAACTGGACTTGGGCTTTCCCTGGAAAAAGAAGGAAAAGGGGTTGCTTCCATGCGGCCGAGGAGTGCCGGTTCACACTTAGTAATTACAAAACAAATGGGGTTGGGGTGTTGCATGTTGGTAGTACAACCCCCTGGGGTTCAGTGCATCAGTTTGCTTTGTTTCTTTCACAAGCATGATCAAATGTTTGTTTGTTAGTGTCGTTGAACTGTGACAGTCCTGGATTGAAAGAAAAAGAGAGACATGGATATTGCTTGTTCATGGTCTTCAGTTTTGGGTTCTAAAATATGGTCTTGGTTGATGGAATTGAACTTTTGGTTAGTGTTGTAACTGTTGTTCAATGTAACACCCTGGTTTTCTGAGCCTTTTTGAAAATTTTCAAAATAAAAAGAAACATTTTGTTTTGATGAGAATTCAAAGCTTAACCTGAGGTTTTCAGAATTTGAAGTGTTTAAAATGACTAAATCAAACTTCGATTAATCTCAAGCTTGATTTATTTGGTGGTATTCAAGCTCCCTGGAACTATCTCTCCTTTTCTCTGTAGGATCTACTCTTCCCTTGCCTAGCTCTTGAGCCAGATCTCTTTCCTCTATCCTGTTTGGACATTCTTACATGTCCAGACCTTTCCTCTTGTTTGACCTCGCCGGACCTCCCCTCGCATTTTGTTCGGATTCCTTTATTTCAGACCACATCTTTGTTGACTTGAATCTCTTTGGTTTAGACCTCTTCTCTAGTTTCTCTTCAGTTTTAACCTCTCCTTCGGGTCACAATTACCCTTGAGATGTCCTAAGCTCAGGGTTGTGTTTCAAATATCCTTGATCTTTGAAATCTAAACTTTAGGTTGAATTCTCCCTTCTGGACCTCTCTCTTGTTTGGGCATTCCTTTATGCCCAGATCTCCCTCTTGCTTGGCCATCTCTTGGAGCCCAGATTCCCTGTGTTTGGAACTCTCTTGTGTGTCTAGACTACCATTGTATTTGGACCACCTCTTTGTTGGTTTGAATCTCTTCAAGGTTTAGATCTTCTTGTTGCCTGGGCAATTCTTTTATGTCCAGACCCCTCCCTTACTTGGACACTCCTTTGTGTTCAGACCTCTCTCGTGTTCATTTAGACCACCCTGTGTCCATTTGAACCTTCCTTTAGTTCATTTGGACCTCCCTGTATCCGCTTGAATTTCCCTCTTGTTCATGTAGACCTCCTGTATTCACCTAAACTTTTCGTGTGTTCCTTTGGACCTCCCTGTGTTCATTGGAATCCCTTCTGTATTCATTTGAACCTCCCTTGTGCTCATTTGAGTCTCCCTGTATCCCTTTGCCCCCTTTCTGTGTTCTTTTGGACCTTCCCGGGTCCCTAAGGACCTCCTTGGTCCTTCATCTTGACCATCGAGCTCTCCTTGATTTTCTCCTGACCGCCGGGATCACCTTTGCGTTTATCCTGATCGTCAGACCTCCTTTGGACCATTTTCTGTGGATCTCCTCCGTTGGATCCCTCCCCCTTAGAAACCTCTCCGTCCAGACCTCTATTCGCCCGGATCTGAGGGTCCAGACCTCCTTAGGCCAAGACCTCCCAAGTGTTTGGACCTCCCCTCGTTCATTTGGATCTCCACATGTCCTCTAGGACCTCTTTCTTGTTTATTTGGACCTCCTTCGCGTTCGTTCAAGCCTTCCGCTTGATCCAGACCTCTATCGCTTGTGTACCGTTCGATTTGCGTTGGACGGTTTGATCTTGGTGAGACGTTCGGATAGTCCGAACGTCCCACTCCTTTAGAACCATCCGATCCGTATTGGATGGCCCCGATCTGTTGGAGCGTTCGCTCGGTCCGAACGGCCCAATTGCCTTGATCCGTTCGATTGAAATCCAATGGCTCCCGCTTCTTATCTCGCTATCGCTCACCTCCCTTGTTTAGATCTTGACCGTTAAGACCTCCCCTCTGGAGATCTTAGCCGTCAGGACCTCTCTCGTTTAGATCTTGACCGTTAAGACCTCCCCTCTGGAGATCTTAGCCGTTAGGACCTCCCCCGTTTAGATCTTGACCGTTAAGACCTCCCCTTTTGAGATCCTAACCATCCAGACCTCTCCTTGTTAGATCTAACCGTTAGAACCTCCCCTTTGGACATCTTAACCGTCCAGACCTTCCCTTTGCTAGATCTGACCGTTATGACCTCCCCTTTGGAGATCCTAACCGCCCGCACCCACTTGTTAGATCGACTGTTAGACCTCCTTTGGACATCTTAACCGTCGGACCTTCTCTTTGCTAGATCATTGTTAGGATCTCCCGATCGCACCCACCATGTTAGATCGTCGTTAGGATCTCCTTTTGGAGATCTTAGCTGCTCGCACCTTCCCTTTGCTAGATCTGACCGTTAGGACCTCCCATTTGGAGATCTTAACCGTCCAGACCTCCCCCTTGCTAGATCTGACCGTTAGGACCTCCCCTTGGGAGATCTTAACCGTCCAGACCTCCCCTTTGTTAGATCTGACCGTTAGGACCTCCCCTTTGGAGATCTTAACCATTCAGATCTCCTTCCTTGGTTGGATCTTGATCGTTAAGACCTCCCCTCTGAGGATCTGACCATCAGGACCTCCCCTTTGAGGATCTGATCGTCAGGACCTCCCAGTTGTTGTGTCTTTTGGGACCTCCTGCCCGCAAGACCTCCTCCCCTAGGTCTTTGACTGGCCCTATTCGTCAGTCACGGCCTCTTTCTTTATCCTTTGATCATGTCTTTTACACTTGGAAGTCCTCAAAGCATTTAATTCCTGTTGTGTCGCATTAAATGTTGCTGCCTTTTTGTCTCATCTATTACCTGCTCTTATCATTTCTTCACCAACTCTTGACCACGTATTCCCTTGGAGATCTCAATGGCTTTGGATATATAAGCTTGGGCAGCCTTTCCTCTTCACCCTTTTGCTCATTTCCACTCTCTGGACCTCCTCCTAAAGCTCCAGACCTCCTCCAAACCGACTTAGCCTCTCTATTGGTTTTATTTTGGAGTTTCATTGAAGTTTCTTTGGATCTTATTTGAGCTTTGTATTGAGTTGCTTTGGTTTCCTCGTGTAGATTGTGAAGACACTGAGGAGCAAGAGCTCCTTGAGGAAGAAGAAGACATCCAGGCCTTTGAGCAAGGCAAGTTACACCCTTGATCATATTGCACCCATTATTTCACCCTATATATGTTCCATTTTAAAATGTTAATGTATGCTTACTTTACTAAGTTATTTCAATACCTGTCTTTAAGATTATAGCTATGCCTAAATCCTTTGTATAGCCACTGTTAGTCTTGAACCGAACATGTTGTCACCCTAGGCAAAACCTGGTTTTACGCAATAAGGTGGACCAGGACCTTGGAAAAAAAAAACTAAAGCTTAGCCATGCTTAGAGAAAAGAATCTTGGTTTGGGAGGTTTTGGCCAAAAATATCACTTGTCTAAATGAATCGGACCATGGTATTGGTGTGTCATGGGGGTTTTACAAATGACCATGGCATTGGTGTGCCATGGAGGCTTGAAAAGCAAAGAAATAGAAAATGGATTTGGATTTGGGTGGCATTGGGTGTTTGGTTGGTGCAAGTCTATGCACGGGGGTCGTGTGATCCGATGCCCCAGGGTTGTGGTGGCCGCCCGGGTCAGTTAATGACCGGTCTGCGAGTGTATTTTGCTATGCCCTTATCGTGCAACCACATGTCCTATGTGGGCGGGACCTGACCAAATAATTTGCAAAGTTCTATCGCGGTTGATCCGGCTGAGGTGTAGGTGGTCTTTTATGGCCTGTCTTTTATGACTATGTAATTCCCATTGGCTCAAGAGGAGGCTTGAAGGGCAAAACCTTAGAGTGAATGGACTGCGGTGGAATGATGCATTGTAAAGGTCTTATGGTAATCTCTTCGTCGCACATCTTTGGAAGTGTGTAAATAGACAGTATAAGTGGATTACCTCTTGTGGGTAAAGCTGTACACCTCTGCAGAGTGTAAATCTATTCGAATAGCCGCGTTCGCGGTTATGGACATGCTAGCAAAGCTGGTCAAAGTTAGGCCTTGGTTTGGTTTTCAAAGGAATTGTGAAAACGTTTTTGGATGTCTTTCCAAATGGGTTGGGCAGGGAGGCTTGAGTCAGGAGGGTATCCTTCACCATGATATTGATGAATGTTATCCAATTGAAAAATGAGACTTTGCAAATGAACTTTTAATTACTATTATATGCTTTGGAACTTAGTACTTGTATTCGAAACAAACTTGGCTTTATGCAAACTAACCATATTATGCATCCCTTTGAGATATCCATTATGCATGTCATTCTGTTAAATGACGGGTGTAACTTGCGAGCACGGTTGTTGTGCTCACTCTTGCTTGATTAACCATTAAGCAGGAGAGGACTTTGAGGATGATGAAGCTCAAGATGACTAGGATGATCTCCAGCCAATTGCCTGTGGTGTATTGGATGGACTTGACTTTTGTTTCTGTTGTGTATTTGGCTCCTGTCGGTTTGTAAACAAACTTTGTAATCAACTCTTTTGCTGTTATTAAAGTCTCGTGTGGTTGTATGTTATCACTTGTAATTGCTGTGAGAACTAGCCATTGATCCCTGGGACTGGTTCGAATCACAGGAGGGTTAGGACTTCTCCAAGTCCCATGACCTCCTCGGGTTGGTCTCTGGACCTTCCCCAGGTTTGGTTGTGGCTCTTGGGGAGGTCCTGAGCCTCAAGACCTCCTCGGGTCAGTTCCCTGGATCTCCAGGAGGTCCGGCTGAACCTCCTAGGAGGCCTAGGAGGACTACCCGAGAGGCCCTTGGGACCTATTGGGAGGTCCTGGTGGACTCCCAGGGAGGTCTTGGAGGACCTCTCGGGTGAAGCCCCTAGCCGGGTCATCACATTCAACTTCAATATTGTTAAGAGTTGTACATTCTCTCTCTCTCTCTTGACCCATATGGCCTCATGTAACCCATGTCTATATATACCCTCTCAATAATGAATAAGATGCACAGTTGTGAATAGTAAAACCATCTCTCCTAAAATCTAACATGGTATCAGACCTACTCCATCCAAACCCTAGTTCCCATTGCTGCCGGCGTCGTTAAGCTTCTCTAGCCGCGGACTGGTGGGCCCTGAGCAACGGATCTGGATGTGCTGCCGCCTCCTCTGCTCCATCTTCGCTCGCCTCCTCTGAGCGCCGCGTCCAGATTCGGTGTGGTCGTCGCGCGGCTAGGCACAACACCTAACTGCGCTGCTCCCCTGAACTTGGTGCTAGCCCATCTCCACGGGATCTGCTACTGGACCCAGATGGATCCGGCGGACCAAGCTCGTCTTCATCATCACCACTCGATTCATCAAGGTGTCCTTGGTCATGTTTTTGTTGACACAAAATTTCAGTGCAAGGGTTGTAACTTGGCAAGCAAGTGCAACCCCGTACCCTTCTAGCTTTTCTCAATCCGATCGTTCTTTTGATTTGGTCCATTCGGATGTTTGAGTTTCTTCTCCTTTTGCTTCGAAGGGTGGTCACAGTTACTATGCCATCTTCATTGATGACCACACTCAATACATTTAGATCTACTTCATGAAACACCGTTCGCAGTTGATTTCTATCTATCAGTCTTTTACTCGAATAGTTCATACTCAATTCTCTTCTGTCATCTGTATTTTTTGTTCTGACTCTGGACAAGAGTATCTTTCATCAGCCTTTGCCAGTTCCTTTCTTCTGAGGGTACCCTTCCCAAGCTCTCGTGTCCTGGTGCTCATGCTCAGAATGGTATAGCTTAGCACAAGCACTATCACATCATTGAGGCTGCTCGTACTCTTCTAATTTCCTCCTTTGTTCTCTCGCCCGAGGCGCGTCTATGGCGGCCTATCTCATCAACCATCAGTCCTCTTCCGAGCTTCAAGGCAAGTGTCCTGGTGAGGTCCAATATAGAGCACCTACTCGCTATGATCATCTTCATATCTTTGGTCGTGAACGCACAAAGCTGAGTCCTCAGTCGGTTGAGTGTGTCTTCCTGGGTTATAGTCCTGAGCATAAGGGTTATCGTTGCTATGATCCCTCAGCACGTCGCATTCGCATCTCTCGTGATGTGACCTTTGATAAGGGTCGACCCTTCTTTTATCATCCTTCTACACATCCCACTCATTCTATAGATTCCACCTCCTTTTTATGTCTACCTCCCATACCTTCACTAGACTTGCTTTCTTCAGATACACCTTCTTCACCAGTTTCACCTTCTAGTGTGTCTCCTTCATCAGCTCCACCAGTTTCCCTTTCACTATAGTCACCGACAGAGAGTTCCTTCTGATCCTCAGACTTCCATTCCTCTTGAACCTTCTAATCCTCAGTCATCCTCTCCTCTCCTTGACCCTCCAGCCAGTACCACAGACTATGACGATCGTTTTACTACATCACGGTATGCCCTACGAGATCGTTCCTCTATTCAGGCACCAGAGAGTTGAAGTTTTCCTCGTGCATGTGCAGTATCTGAGCCGAGTACCTATCAGGAGGCAGTCAGTATACCTGAGTGGCAGTTAGCTATGACTAAGGAGTTTACAACATTAGAGTGTATAGGTACTTGGGATCTTGTTCCACTACCATATGGAGCTAAGCCTATAACTTGCAAGTGGGTGTACAAAGCATAGTTACCCGAAACGCAATTTGTCCGAGTCGCGCTACAGGATTTAGGTTCGTAGTTCGCCACTTTTTCTTCCAATTTCCACTACGAACACAAACCACATGCCTTGAACTGTTCGGATTCGACGAATCCGGTTCGCGATTCACGGGGTTCTATAACGAATCTGGTAAGTATGGTACAAAGTAAAGAACAAGTCAGATGGTTCAGTGGAGCGATAAGTCTCGCCTTGTTGCAAGAGGTTTTCAGTAGGCTTATAGTCGAGATTATGATGAGACTTTTGCTCTAGTTGCTCATATGACTATAGTCCGCACTCTCATTGTTGTTGTAGCCATGCGCTCATGGACTATATCTCAAATGGATGTCAAGAATGCTTTTCTTTATGGTGATCTATGTGAATAGGTTTATATGCAGCCACCTTAAGTGTTGAGACTCCTATAGGCTATGTTTGTCGTCTTAGGCGTGCTCTATATGGTTTCAAGCAGGCTCCTCGTGATTAGTTCGAGCGTTTCAGTTCTGTGATTCGAGCTGCTGGTTTCACTCCAAGTGAGTATGACTCTGCCTTGTTTATTCATACTTCTCAGCGAGGTTGTACTTTGCTTTTGCTATATGTGAATGATATGCTGATCACAAGAGATGACATGGACTATGTTGCTTTTGTGAAGAAGAAATTGAGTGAATAGTTTATGATGTCAGATTTGGGACTATTGAGCTATTTTCCAGGGATTGAGGTTCATTTTGATGGTGATGGCTACTACCTCTTTCAGCATTGCTACGTTCAGGATCTGTTTGCTCTCTCTAAGATGATAGCTACCGCAATGAAACCACTCCCATGGAGCTCCACTTGCAGCTTCGACCTAAAGACGGTGTACCACTGACAGATCCTTCCCGCTATCGTCAACTCATTAGGAGCCTTGTTTATCTCATTGTTATCGGGCTAAACATTGCTCATGTTGTTCATGTGCCTAGCCAGTTTGCCAATGCTCCCACATCAGTCCACTATGGTCATGTACTTCGTGTGCTGAGATACTTGAGAGGGACTGCTTCCAGACGTCTGTTCTATGCCAGTTCGAGTTAGCTCTAGCTCCACGCCTACTCTGACTCCACTTGGAGGAGTGATCCTGCTGATCGTCGATCTATCACTGACCACTCCATCTCTCTTGGTACTTCGTTCATTGTCTGGAAGTCCAAAAAGCAGACTGCGGTGTCGCGCTCTAGTGCAGAGGCTGAGCTTCGAGCCCTTGTCGTTATCACCTCAGAGATCATTTGGCTTCGATGGCTTTTAGCTGATCGCGGTGTCTATTAAGATAATCCTACACCTCTGTTTTGTGACAATACAAGTGCCATTCAGATTGCTAGTGATCTAGTCAAGCATGAGTTGACAAAGCGCATTGGTGTTTATGCATCCTTCACACAGTCTTATTGTCAGCAGTCAATCGATATGTACCCTCAGAGCTTCAAGTTGCAGATTTCTTCGTTAAAGCTCAAACTCGAGAACAACATCGGCTTCATCAACTCACACTCAATGCATCAGGTTCTCTTGATCCACCTTGAGTTTGAAGAGGAGTGTTAAGAGTTGTACATTCTCTCTCTCATCTAGCCCACAAGGCTCATGTAACCCATGTCTATATATACCCTCTTGATAATGAATAAGATGCACAGTTGTGAATAGCAAAATCATCTCTTCCAAAATCTAACAAATATTACATCTTAATGTTATGTGTTGAGTAGTTACCAAAAACGCGGTTCGTCCGAGTCGCGTTGCGGGATTCGGGTTCGTAGTTCGCCACTTTTTCTTCCAATTTCCACCGCGAACACGAATCTCGTACCCTGAACTGGTTCGGGTTCGACGAATCTGGTTCGCGATTCACGGGGTTTTATAGCGAATCCGGTAACTATGGTGTTGACATTGGGAACTGCCACTTACTATTCAACTTCCTTTTTATCTTTTGATAGAACTATTCAACTTTCTATTCTGCAATAGTACTTTAGAAGGGAACTATTATTATAGCGAAATTGGATCAATTTGGCTGAATATTAAATATAGAACACAAAACATCGGTCTATGCATTGCTGCATAATCTTCTAAGCCTGAATATATTGATTCTATCTAGTCTTGGCATAATTGTCTTGAATGTATTGATCTTTGCATTTCTATTCAATCTTCTAAGCCTGGAGATAATTGCTATATCTCAATTTTTCCTATGATTGTCTTGAAGATGTTGCCATTACTTGTTTCTTTCCTGTAGTACATTTAATGGAGACTAACATCATGTTATTTGACATGGCAGTGATTACCTTTTCAAGCTTTTGCTTATTGGAGACTCAGGTGTTGGCAAGTCATGCCTACTCTTAAGATTTGCAGTAAGAATTCGTTATCTTTTTTTCTATATAGTAGGTCTTCCTTTTCTTTTCATGTATCTTCTTAGAGTTAAAACGTAAGTAGTCCAATGGATATCATGGAATGAATCATTTTGCCTTTAGGCTCAGTGAGCTGTATGATTCCTCATAAGCTATCAAAGCTTAAATTGTGCAATGTGAATGGCTCATTGTTGGTAGCTACTGTTTTTAGTTTACAACGTGATGAGGATCCCTATACTTCACTACACCCTTGAGTGGTAAACAAGTATAGTTGCTAGTAAATTTACTTGTGTTTTGAACTTTCTTTATCAAGTTTGTTAGCCTCCTTAATATTGACTCTGTTGGCAGGATGACTCATACCTGGAGAGTTATATCAGTACTATTGGAGTTGATTTTGTAAGTACATTTACTTCTGGATATGGCTTTTGCTATTTTGGCTCCATCCATTGAACTTAATTCCTTTCAATTTTGTTGACAGAAAATACGTACTGTGGAGCAAGATGGAAAGACTATTAAGCTGCAAATCGTGAGTCTAGTTTGTCTTGTGATCAATTTCATTTGCACGTTGTGGCTAGTGACCAACCATGCCTTTTCTTTAACTCCTGTCTGCAAGTACCATTGGATTCAGATTTTCTTGACAGTATAAAAGACTTCATTTAGACATAGTTCTTTTAATGACCACCCTTTATTTTGTGGTGTTGGGTGGATTTCCCCCCTTTCTGGTGGACCCTAATGAAATTAGCTTTAGGGCATAGCATAGGCTGTGATATTCATGTGATTGTTGTTGAAGTCAATTGACAGGAATACCCAACTTTGCCTGAATATGTGCAGATATTTTTTTCACCTTGTGATTTTTTTTAGTTCCATCCATTTAATATTTTAGTCCATTAAATGTTTATATTAATTGTCTTTCACGTGAGGAATGATTCTTTCTGGATGTTTAGAGATGACAAAGAGATGTAGCTCATTCTGAACATCACAGATAGTAGGCTAGTAGCTCGTATTGAATTTATTAGACAGTAGCTCATCTTGCACCTGCTGTTGGCACTTGGCAATTCCTCCTCTTTTTTCACCTCCCACTTTACTTTTAGTGATACATGCTGTCCTTTTCCCTTGTAAAATTGAAACCCCTCTTTTTTACCACCTTTTTTTCAGTGGGACACTGCTGGGCAAGAACGCTTCAGAACTATTACTAGCAGCTACTATCGAGGGGCCCATGGGATCATTGTAAGTTGGCTTATGCAAACTCTTTAAATTAATTATACTCATGCTATTCTAATGTGCACAAATTTTCCATTCATGATTGTGGAAGTATACAAATGGAATTGCAGATTGTCTATGATGTGACAGACCAAGATAGCTTCAACAATGTGAAGCAGTGGTTGAACGAGATTGATCGCTATGCAAGTGAGAATGTGAACCAGCTTCTTGTAGGGAACAAATGTGATCTCACTGACCATAGTTATTAAGGCGGTAAGGCGAGGCGAGGCAACTCACCCCCTCACACCTTTTAAGCGTTAAGGCGTGAGGCGAGGCGACGCCTTAGGATGTGTAAGGCGACAGTGTAGAGCGGCCGCGGAAGATACCGGCAGTAGCAGTAGCAGCAGCTCTGATTTTTAGTAGCAGCAGCTCTGATTCTTAGTGGCCATAGAAGATCCTGGGCAGCCCTGCCCCGGGCAGCCCCTGCCTGCCCAGCTGCCCCAGCTACCCTATTTCCCCCTGCCCGCCGATCGAGCACCACGCCATAGCCACAGCCGCGTCGCTTCCCCTCCCCCTCTTTCTCTCCGTCTCTTTTCCCCCTTGCTGGCCTTGAAGGCAGCCACGCCACGCCACACCGCCGCCTCCTCCCCGTCTTTCTCTCCGCCTCCCTCAGCGCCGCCTCTCCTCCCCCTCTTTCTCCCCGGCTCTCCCTCTCCCTCTCCCTCTCCCTCAGCGTCGGGGAGGAGGCGCCGAGGAGCTGCGCGACGGCGACGGCGAGCCGGGAGGAGGAACCGCGGGGAGGAGGCTCCGAGGTGCTGCGCGACGGCGACGGCGAGCCGGGAGGAGGACGCAAGGCGGGGGCAACGCAAGGCGGGGCGACGCCTTGACTCCCCGGGCCGCCTTACCGCTTAGGCGACGCTTAGGCGTCGCCTAAGCGACGCCTTGATAAGCATGTCACTGACAACAAAGTTGTATCATATGAGACAGCAAAGGTATCTTCGAATCTCATGCAACCATTTTTCTTACTCTGACTCAAGTGGATGATTGGAGAAGTTTCCATCTTGCATTTGCTGAAGGCTTCTTACTGCTCTGTGTTTATATTGATGTATACAGGCTTTCGCTGATGAGATTGGCATCCCATTCATGGAGACCAGTGCAAAGAATGCCACCAATGTTGAGCAGGCTTTCATGGCCATGGCTGCTTCAATCAAGGACAGGTTTGGCCCCAAACAGCATCTCATGCCCCTCTAGTTGGATCATTTGGCCGGTACAATCCATTCTACTTCTTCAGCTACCACCATTTGCAGTGTATTTACTGCTTACTGTTGCCGTGATCCTACTCTCCTAACCAAAACGATCCTACACTCCTTAACTTGATGCTACAAACTGATCCTAGTCTCCTAATCAAAATGATCCTACACTCCTTAACTTGATGCTACTAGTAGTTTGTGTTAGTCTACTAACTTAGCTACAACAATTTGCACTGAATTTGATTTGTCGCCCCAACCCAAACTAGTGCTCGTAGTGGTTAGTATAATTTTACCGCGTTGGTTTAGTATAATTTTACCGCGTTGGTCTGTTAACTCTAGAGGAAGAGCATAATGAAGAAAATCATCTTTGTTTTCAGGATGATGAGCCAGCCAGCTGCAAACAACGCTCGCCCAGCTACAGTGCAGATCCGCGGGCAACCTGTCGACCAGAAGGCAAGCTGCTGCTCTTCTTGAAAAAGCACGCAGCCAGCACCCTGCTTCACGAGTGGAGATGCAAGCTTGATCATGCTCCGTCCTTCAATCCATCGTTTTACCTTGGTGTACTTGCTGTCTTTATTCCATTCTTTCTAGAGTACTTAGCTCTTGAATCATAGTACTTGTGACACCGGAATTTCGAGACAGTAGCTTCTAATTCTGTAACCTGGATGACTTCCTTACATTTGCAGCTGTTGTTGCTGCGTTAAACTTGAGATGGTGCCTGGTTTTTTGCCATGGCGCCACACAGCTGCTCTACAGTATTCTGTATCTACACGGTTCCATTGTTCATGATGGTATATGATGATGATCTTCGAACATGCTTGTGTTCTGATGATCTTGTTGAAAGCGTTCTCTACCAGTATGCTTTTCGGCCCTCAAAGCGTAAAACGATACTACGTTTTCTCAAAGCGTAAAACCCCCGTGGAGTGTAGCTGTGTAGGTATGATTTGCATTTCTCCCTTGTTATGTCTGGAATTTTTTTAAAATATATTTAATTTTAATTTTGTTTACAAAACTAGGGAGTCGTAAAAAAAAAAAAACAAAACCTGGTCTCTATCGTTAGTCAACTGACGATAGGGACCCTGAAGGTTAAAGGAGGTTCACGTAAATCGGTTAATTGTTGGTTTATAAATTTTAAATATAGTAAATGAGCAAAAAAAAATTACGATTTTTTTTTGTAGAGACTCTCAACACAGTGTACTTGATTGTGTTTTTTTTTTCATAATTTTATCTGTTTTGAATCTTTCTCCATAATTCATTTACGATATACTATTTGTAGGAATTTATGAATATATAAAATGAGCTCCAAATATTATGATTTTTTTAAAGGCTCCTTACATAGTGGATTTGATTGTGTAATTGTTTCATAATTTTATATGTTCTGAAATTGTCACAAAAAATAAGGGTTTAGATCTTGAAAATTAAGGATTGTGAATCCGATTTGCTCCTTTCCATGCAGGACCAAGAGACAGTTTCAGAACATATAAAATTATGAAAAAATTACACAATCAAGTACACTATATAAGGACCCTTAAAAAAATCATAATATTTGAAGCCCATTTTATATATTTAGATATTCCTACAAACAGTATACGTAAATGAATTTAACAGAAAATTCAGAACAGATAAAATTATAAAAAAATTACACAATCAACTACACTGTGTCAGGAGGTTCCACAAACAATTTCATAAATTTTTAGTTTATTTCCTATATTTAAAAATTCCTAGAAACATGTTGCCAGTTCAAACTGATTGGCGACATGAACCTCCTCCATTGTTCTGGTTGGCTCCAAGGTCCCTGTCGCCAGTTCAACAGATGACAGGGACCTAGTTTTGTAATTTTTTTAGATGACTTCCTAGTTTTGTAAAAATATTTAAAATTAATATTATTTTTTTAAAAAATCTGTCATGTCTGCACCAATGTTTTGCTATCAATTTGGGCCTGTTATTGTCATTAAAAGCTATATAGTGCTCCTCTGGTTTAAGTTGATGATGCGTATGTGAAAAAAAGGAGGTTTTTTATAGGAAACAAGCTATGGCAAAATTCCTGAAAAAATATGGATTTTTCTTAAATTTTTGCTGATATCTTTGGTTTTTTTCTGATATATTCGACTAAATGGGCTGGGGTGGATAGTCTATCAGGAGGATCGTCAAACCAATCTGGCAGGTTGGGCCCGCATAAGGTTCCATCAGCTTGTGCGGGTCCATGATACCAGCCTATTGTACGGGATACATATCAATTATCAAATCAACCGACCTATACGGGTGGTAGAATACGCGTAGCGTAGCCTCTACGTCTCTCTACACCGTCGTATACACACGTAGAGAGTATCCTACCTATTCGTATTCGTATCTGAACCCGCTACGTACGCTCTGCCTCTCGCGAAACCCTAGCCCTAGCTTCCTCTTGCGAAACCCTAGCCCTAGCTTTCCTCGCCATGGCGGCCGCCGATGCCGACGCCTTCAGCGACGTCGACCCAGCCGTCGCCGCCGTCCTGGTTCCCGACGGCAGCGGGAATCCTAGGTCGATCCGCCTCCTCGCCTCGCTCGTGGAGGCCGAGGTCCGCTGCTACGCCGCCGCCGCCGCCTCCCGACCCGCCGAGAGCGACCTCGTCAAGGCGTTCCGCGGCGGCGCGGCCCCCAAGGTCGCGATCGGCGACTTTCTCGAGCGCGCCCAGCGCTGCTTCCGGTTCGACGGCAGCTGCTACGTCCTCGCGGCGGTGTACCTCACCCGCTTCGTCCGCAGCCGCGCCGCGCGAGACGCGGGGCTCCTCGTCGAGCCGGCGACAGCGCACCGCCTCGTGGCCGTCGCGCTCCTCCTCGGCGCCAAGTTCGCGAGCCCGAGGTACTACGAGAAGCGGGCCCAGGCGATCGAGATCTGCTCGGACCGGTCGATCCGCGCGAGCGAGATGGGCGGCGCGCTCGAGCTGCCCTTCCTGCGCGCCATCGACCACCGCCTCTTCGTCTCCGACGGAGAGTTCCGGCGGTGCTGCAGGTTCCTGGAGCGCGGGCCGGCGGCGGCCGGCAGGGGCTGCGGCGACAGGAAGAGGAAGGCGGCGGCGGAGGGCGGGGAGGAGGAGCGCCGCGTCCGAGCTTGCCGGCCGCCCGTTGTGGCGTCTTAGGATTTGGATTTGGATTTAATTTCCTTATCGCATTCAATTTTATTCGTATTTCGTTTGTTCCATTTCCGGAAATTCTTCTGCGTATGCTTGTTTATTTTTCTGCAGGTAGAAGGCGGGGTTCGAGCAAGGAGTGGCACTGGCTGCCGGAGTGGGGAGTGAACGCCGGAGAAGATGAACGGCGTTCGAGTTCGAGTCCGAGTCCACAGTTTTCAGCTTAGGTCTTAGGTTTAGTCTTGGATATTAGAACGACTGTTATTAGTTCAGTATTTTAGCTATTCTTCTTGGGAGAATTATTTCAGTACAAGAGTAGTATGTCTCTAAGATTTCAAGTTAAATAAAAAGTATTAATGCTTTGTGTGATAGCTTGTGCAGACAGCGTCTTATTTCTGATGTTTGGTGTTACGGTTGGCCCCATCTGAAATGGTGAAAAACCCTTGGAATATGCAAACGGGTAACATCATCAAGGTGGGACTTGAGCCAGGCCATCCGCATCCGCCTCTCCTCGCCTAGTGAGCTTAGTCGCTTTTGCGCCCACTCTATGCTCTCTTTGCTGTAGGAACCAAGGCTTGCTTGCAGCCTTGGCCTCATGACTAACCATGTAGACCTTCCTATGGGGTGACCTTGAATAGGAGGAACGGGGCTTCACACCAGGTACATCTGGTGCAGATGTCACGTCTGGAACTGAATCCCTGATCTTAGAAATATTAGCAGTGAGTAGAACTATGATAGTTACCTGCAGTAGATGTCGGTGAACCAAATTCAATGTACAAACCTTATCGAGAGCTGCTCTCATGATTCAAAAGATCATGACCCTCATGCAATGGGAAGGATTATTTACAATTTGAAATGTAAATAGCATTTCTAGTAATATGATCCTGGTATGAGAAAAGACATACAAGCTTGATCCAGAAACCAAAAACTTGAATTTTTTTTAAAAGTTTACATGTATAGTCGCCCAAACAATTACAAAATGAGTCTCATACCAGTTGAGTTAATGTTAGTTGTGGTTTTAACTAGTTTGATTCAGGTGCAAGCTTTTGCTTTGCTCTTGCTCAACTTGGTTACATTACCACATTCAGGTCCATGACCTCACAAAGCAAAGCCAGCATACACATTGCTCCATTTCCAGTTGAGGTTTATTGGGCAAAAGTGATTTCAAGCTAGAGATGGACCAACATTGTTAACTAGATTCCTCACCTCAACAGTGAAATGATCCCCATATGGTGCATCACCAATTTGCTGGGATGTCTGAATCACAATATGCCTGCGAACAGGTAAACAAGAAAAATAAACATCAGGTAGTTTTAACATAAATTATTCTTCAAGGAAAATATAAAAGCTATTTTAGCACATATAGCAAGACCATAGAAGACATATACTACAAGAAACAAGAATATGCTAAACTCAGCAGGAAAGATGAATAGATGATAAATAGCACAGTTATCTTCAAATGCAAATAACAATGAGTATATATTAACACAAAAGCTGGCATGAGTACATCCGATTACCAAGTAAGGACATGTATATTGCAATCGATTGTCATGAAGGTATGACCTAATCGAGCTAACATCCAAATAATCAATAAGAACGAACAGGATTTTATTCTGCTACAAAGACAGTCCTAATTCAGGTCATTCCAGAATCCACCAGCGAGAAGTTCATGCAAACCAACAAAAGGTAAAAAATACTGCTCACATTGCATCTCAAATTTAACTTTGTATTTATCATAATTTTCAGAACACTCCATTGCTTAACTACCTGCAGAAGTGTATGACTAACCAGTTTTTGTACACACGAAGTTTCTGAACCTCCGGACAAGCCCCAAATTTTGCACCTAAACACAATTTAGAGGAATCAATATTATATAAATTAAAGCAATTAATGGAACAGAACAACATATTCAATGCCAATTATTACATTCAGTTAAACGGTAGTCCGTAGGTAGAAAGCTCTTGACATACCAAGATAAATTTTAATTGGATGCAAAAATGAGACATCCCATACAAGTCCTTGGTCACCCAAACGCCAAGGGGAACAACGGAATTCTGCAGATCATCTAGGTCTTAGAAGAATATACTATTGATCAAAAGGTGTTAATTGAAAAGGTGAAAATAAACAGGTATTAACCTTTGTCACCGCATTTTTTGTGGCAATCATCCAAAAAGCCAAAAGCACCATCAGACATTAACACATTAAAGAGAACTTCCACGGGAACCTGTTATTAGGATGTTAGCAGGATGAAGTTATGTTAATACTTAATAGCACTATAAAATAAATGAAATCTGGCAAACCTGAAACTTCGACTCCGTGATCTAAGTATAGGATTCAGGTACTGGGAAAAAAAGGTGTGATGGCCAATTAGCAAAATAGTCATGCAAGAAAAGCTTAGCAAAATAATTATCCGAGCGCCGCGTCAAAGATTCGGTGTGGTCGTCGCGCGGCTAGGCACAACACCTAACTGTGCTGCTCCCCTGAGCTTAGTGCTGGCCCATCTCCACCGGATCTGCTACTGGACCCGGATGGATCCGGCATGCCAAGCTCGTCTTCATCGTCACCACTCGATCCGAGCGCCCCTGCATGGCGCCAAGCTCCTTCCGGCCGGATCCGGGCGCCCATGCATCGCGCTGCTGCCGCCACTCCCGCCTCTGCCCGGCGTCGCCGCCAGGTCGCCTGCCTCCGACCGGGCGTCCCTTCATCGCGAGCTTCTTCCGGCCGGATCCGGGTGCCCCTGCATCGCGCCGCCACCGCCACTCCTGCCTCCGCCCGCCGCCGCCGCCGCCGCCGCGTCTCCCGTTGTTACGTCCCATGTTCGTGGTGTGATCGCCAAAGAGAATCGGAGGTAATCGTGAGTACAGATGCGAAGGAGATTGGAGTTTGGCGGAAGGACAAGAATGACAGAAAGGGAAAGTGCAGAGGAGAGAAGATAGAAACTATTCCATTTCCTCGACAAAACCTTACAGCCTGCGTGTTCTCTTTAAGCCTCAACATACCCGACAACTGGGTATCTACCTTACAGCCAATACATTAGTTAAGTTACTTCAAGCCACTAAGCTAAGTCGTCTCGGTTCTTTACTTTGCTGCGGCTTCACTTGTGTTCCGCTCCCTTCTCAGCTTGACCTTCCTTTGTCATAGCCATAGCTGCCACCACGGTGGTGACATTGCCGCCCCCTTGAGATCCAGCTTGCCCCTAAGCTGGAGCATCCAGAAAACGATCCCGCAAGACATTGTTATCTTCCCAGGTTGCCAATGCGATCGACAAAGATGTCCATTTGATTATAATTTGCAGATGAGCAGTATTCCCTCTTTTCACCAGACGGTGGCCGAGAATTTCCTCTAGAACTAACTCCGAAACATCCAATGCAGCTGGAGACGGTAAGGTGGAGAACACAAGAGAATAATCAGCGGAAAATGGCTTCAATTGAGAGACATGAAAGACAGGATGGACTTGGCTATTGTCGGGCAATTCAAGGCGATAAGCAACCAGCCCGATCTTCTCCAGAATATTATAAGGACCAAAGTATTTAAAAGCTAACTTGGGATAAGGACGATTCACCACCGAGTGCTAAGTGTAAGGTTGTAATTTCAAAAGCACTTTGTCGCCCACTTGGAAATCCCGAAACGAGCGTTTTTTGTCAGTAGTTTGTTTCATTCGGAGTTGAGCTTTGTGCAACTGCTGCTGTAACAGACCCGAGAAAAACTGACGTTCTCGCACCACATCATCAGCCTCAGGAGACCTTGAAGCACACAAGGATGGTACCATATTGTAGTGAGGATCCGAACCATATAATGCCTTGAAAGGAGTACATCCTACTGTTGTGTGATAACAAGTATTGTACCAGTATTCTGCCAAAGCCAACCAAGAGAACCATTTGGTGGGTGAAGTTGCAACTGCACATCTCAAGTACATTTCTAGACATTGATTGACATGTTCGCTTTGACCGTCTGACTGAGGGTGATAGGCAGTGCTAAGATTCAATTTGGTGTCACATTGTTTGAATAATGCTTGCCAAAATAAACTAGTGAACACTTTATCTCTATCACACACAATTGACTTGGGTAACCCATGTAACTTAACCACATTGTTGAGAAAAATTTTAGCAACTTGAATGGCGAGAAAGGGATGCTTTAAGGGAAGGAAGTGGGCATACTTGGTATACCTATCGACCACAACCAAAATCACATTATATCCTTCAGATGTTGGGAGGCCTTCCACAAAGTCCATTGTGATATCCTGCCAAACACCTTGGGGTACAGGCAAAGGTCGAAGAAATCCCGGCGAATTGCAATTTTCATGTTTAGCCTGTTGGCAAACTGGACATTGCTTGATAAATTCTTCGACTGCTTGTTTGAGCCCTTGCCATTGGAATAATTTCTTGACTCGGTGGTAAGTGGTCTGTATACCCGAATGCCCTCCAATGGTTGAAGAATGAAAGGCTTGAATAATTTTTGTTTGAAGTCCAGTGTTAGCACCAATCCATATTTTGCCATCCTTACGGATAAGACCATCTACCAACGTATATCCCTTCTTTATTCGCCAAAACCGCGAGCTCTTGGAGCAGTTTATGAGATGCAACATCTACTGCATATGAGTTCTTTCCTCCTGTAGCCACACCAGCTGGACCACTGAAATGGCTTCTAGGTCCAGGAGATGACCCACCCGAGACAAAGCGTCTACTCGTGTATTGTCGGATCCCTTTTTATACTGAAATGCATACTGAAACCCGATAAGTTTAGTCACGGCCTTTCTTTCCAATTCAGAGGTACGAAGTTGATCATCTAAATGACATAAGCTGCGATGATCAGTTTTGATTATGAAAGGACCACGGATCAAATAGGACCTGCATCTATCCACAACCATCATAACAGCTAAAAACTCTTTCTCATATATAGATAACTTCTGATTGTTTATCCCTAAGGCCTTGCTGTAATAGGCTACCGGATGACCCTCCTGTAATAATACTGCACCGATGCCGGAATTACAAGCATCTGTTTCAATCACAAAAGGTTTAGTGAAATCGGGCAATGTGAGAACAGGAACAGTACTCATAGCTATTTTCAATTTGTCAAATGCCTCTTGGGCTTGCTCTGTCCAGTGGAACCCCTTGTGCTTTTGCAAAAGATTAGTGAGAGGCCTTGCTAACAAGCCATAATTTTTGACAAACTTCCGATAGTATCCCGTGAGACCCAAAAAACCTCTCAATTCTGTGATGTTGGAAGGTACTGGCCATTGTTGCATAGCTTGTGTCTTAGATGGATTAGTAGCCACACCCTTATCTGAGATGATATGCCCCAAGTACTCCAACTGAGGGAAAGCAAATGTACAGTTGGATCTTTTTACATACAATTGACGTTGATGTAACACTTGAAATACCAATTCTAAATGTAGTATATGATTCTCAAGGGTCTAACTATAAATGAGTATGTCATCCATAAATACTAAAACAAATTTTCTGATGTAGGGAGCAAAAATAGAATTCATAAGACATTGAAAGGTTACCGGAGCATTTGTGAGGCCAAAGGGCATTACCTTGAATTGAAAATGACCATGATGTGTTTCAAATGTTGTTTTCTCCTCATCCTCAGGCACCATTCTGATATGATGATAACCACTCAGAATCCAACTTTAGAGAAATACTTAGTGCCGACCAACTCATCAAGTAATTCATCTACAATAGGTAAGGAAATTTGTTCTTAATGGTCAACGATTGAGTCTTCGATAATCCACACAAAATCTCCAAGTGCCATCTTTCTTTTTGACTAGCAAAACAGGAGAGGCAAAAGGACTAAGGCTAGGACCGACAGTGCCCTTCTCAATCATCTCAGCCACTTGCTCCTCAATCTCATCTTTTTGTTGAGGAAAATACCTATAGGGTCGGGAGTTCACTGGAATTGCACTAGGCACCAAAGAAATTGCATGATCATAACTTCTATGTGGTGGAAGCTCCCTTGGCTCCTGGAACACCATTGCAAATTTCTAGACTACCTGTTGAACTGCACTAGGTAGACTCTCTTCTAAGAAGTCAAGACTAGATTCTACCACTGTAGTGGCCCACAAATCATTACCCTTCTGCCATTTGATGACTTGATCAATGGAGACTTCATGGAGAGTTAAGTCACTATCCTCTTGTAATCCCTGTAGTCGGACCAACTATCCCTTATAATCAAACTCAACCCATTTTTGCACCCAATCACAATTCATGGGACTATGTTGTTCCAACCACCCATTCCAAGAATTGCATCATACCCCCCTAATTGTAATACTTTCATATTATGTTGAAAGGTAACCCCTTGGATCCACCATGAGAACTCCTTCAGTTCAGTATTACAACTCAACATATCTCCATTGGCAATCCTTACCGACATGGTGGGCACCTTCTTTGGTTTGTCATGGAGATTGCCTAACATTTCAGCATTGATAAAAGTATGGGAGTTGCCCGAGTCCAACAGCATTAACAACACCTGTTTGCCAACAACGCTCATAATCTAATAGTTCTGGCATTGGTGGTTCTAGCTACAACATTTAGAAACAAAAACATCTCATCGTCATTCTTGGAGTCCTCCATAGACGTAACAACATCTTGCACTCCGTCAAATAGATATGTTGGGCTCTCATCTAACTCCAGCGTTTTTAACTAAGCTTGGTTGGTGCAATGGTGGTCTGGTGAATACTTTTCCCCACAATGAAAACACAACCCATTTGCTCGTCTGTATGCTTTCAATTGCTGTGCCTTCTAGACTTCATTCGGTGTGAACTTGCCGTGGCTATCTCCCTTCTGATGTCCTCCAAACGGCTTATATTGTTTGTTGTTGTCCCCCTTATATCCCATTTTCTGAGTTCTATCCAGAACACCCTCTTGCACACTGGCATAAATCGTTGCCTTGTTGACTGATAATGGCATTTGAGTTTCAACCGCAGCTCGCAGCTCATCTTTCAATCCTAACACAAACTGTGTCACCAACATCACCTCCCCTACATTTCTATCATAGAGTTGTACATTCTCTCTCTCATGTAGCCTATGAGGCCCACGTAACCCATGTCTATATATACCCTCTCAATAATGAATAAGATGCATAGTTGTGAATAACAAAATCATCTCTTCCAAAATCTAACAAATATTACATCTTAATGTTATGTGTTGAGTAGTTACCAGAAACGCGCTTCGTCCCAGTCGCAGTATGGGATTTGGGTTCGTAGTTCGCCACTTTTTCTTCCAATTTCCACCATGAACACGGATCCCATACCATAAACCGGTTCGGGTTCGACGAATCCGGTTCGAGATTCACGGGGTTTTATAGCGAATCCGGTAAATATGGTGTTGACATTGGGAACTGCCGCTTACTATTCAACTTCCTTTTTATCTTTTGAGAGAACTATTCAACTTTCTATTCTGCAGTAGTACTTTAGAATTTCTAGCGAAATTGGGTCAATTTGACTGAATATTAATTATATAACACAAAACATCGGTCTATGGATTGCTACATAATCTTCTAAGCCTGAGTATATTGATTCTATCTAGTCTTGGCATAATTGTCTTGAATGTATGAATTTTTTAAAAATAATATTATTTTAAAAGATAATTACAAAAAAATAGCTGCCCCAAAAAAATTACAAAAATGGCCCCCTGTCGCTAGTTGAACTGGCGACAGAGACCCTGTTGACCACATGTCGCTTGGCCAAGCTTCACTTGCTAGTTCAAGCTGGCAGAGCTCCCATGTATAAAAACCCCGAGAAATTACTCCAAATCTCATTTTAATTCGAGAAAAAAAAAAACAAAGGAGGAGAGGAGAGAAGAAAGGTAGCGAAGCTCTGCTAGTTAAATCGTCGCGGAGGAGAGAGATTAACAGAGCATCAGATCTAGTCTCCCATCTTGCAGGTATATATTTTTGCAACTTTGTACATTATGTTAAATTATATAGAATTAAGTACATCATTTGAGCTGTAACGTGTAGAATTAAGTAGAATAACGAGTAGAAGTATGTAGAATTAAGTACATAGAATTCAGTAGAATAGCGATATAGAATTCAGTAGAATAGCGACATAGAATTCAGTAGATTAGATAATTGTAGTCAAATTATGTACTACATCATTTAAGCTGTGTATAGTGTAGTTCGTCGTGCACATATTATGAATGTTACAACACTCGAACGATTTAGGATAAATCCGCAGAAATAGGAAGACGCCTATTACAAATATGTAAAAAAATAATTTCAGCTTTATTTAGCTTCCCATTTGTGCGTGGTAATTATATTGTTAATGTCAAAAATTAATTTTAAACTAGGAAAATAGGAATTACTTTGTTTATTGTTTATATTTGCAATTGGAAAATATTTAAAATATCCTCTAAATTGGAAGACTGTATTACAAATCTGTTTAAATTGCTGAGTAGCTTAAATTTGGTTTACATTTTTGTGTGGTAATTATTCTGTTAACACCAAAAATTATTTTGAAAGTAGGAAACTTGGTTTTTGTACATCTTTCGTAGTCTTGACAATGCATGCACTTAATTTTTAGGTATGGCGGACGCAGGCCACTACGAGTTGCTTGACCCGAGATTGACATGCATCACCATAGCCGCCTTAGTACCATGCTCCCCCGGAGGGCGAGGCGCCGATTTAGCTTGGCACGTTGCGGCTGCACACGCCCATCAGGGCATGGAGGCTGCACCCAAACTGGGTTCCGAGGTACGTGTAGTTCTGACATTCATGCACTCAATCCCGGTCTGACTACTTTGCGTGCAGTCACGTTTGTTCTTAATCGTTTCGATGCAGGTTGAGAGCGGCAGGCCTCCTTCCACTAGCGAGGATGGTGGAGGCGACATGGGAGGACGACCAGGACCACGGTCCTGGTCATACGTCTAGGCGTTTTCCATACGACCGGGCTCTATTGACGGTGCTGGTTGACAGTTGGAGGCTAGAGACGCACATGTTCCACCTTCCGTGCGGGGAGATGGCGCCGACCCTTTAGGACGTCACCTTCCTTACTGAGTTGCCCTGTACTAGCTTCCCTGTGGTGGCGTACGACACCCTGGCCACGTGGTGCACAGACCTCCTAGCGAGGTTCCACGATGTGCTACCGTCGGGCAGCGGGTACACGGAGTTCAGCAGCCCGCACGGGCCGACGTTGAGGTGGATCTGCTAGTTCTACGTAAGTCTTCGTAACTATTGTTCTCTCGCATCAATTCATATGTGAACCTTGCTGACGTGTACATGTCTTCTTACAGCCCGAGCGTATGGCGGAGAACACAGGCGACGTCATTGTTAGGTGACACTTCGAGGCCTACCTGTTGTAGTTGTTCGGGTGGGTCATGTTCCTGGGGTCCCACGGCGACAGCGTCGACAAGCATTACGTTCGGTACGCATGTGAGCTGACGGACTGGCCGGTGGCCCAGATCCAGCCCTACGCCTGGGGTTCAGTCGTGCTATGCGTGATGTATCGTGCAATGTGCGACACGTGCCACCGGGCCCAGGACAGCTCCATCCTCTCTGGATGCCCGCTACTTCTGCAGCTATGGTCCTTCGAGCGCTTTCAGATCGGACGACCACAGCTGGACTTGGGAGCGTACGTGGCCAGCTTGTACACCGACGACGATGTCGTGGACCGGCCGACCTTGGGCACGTTGTGGTGCCACCGACGGGTTAGTTTCATGATCATTTATTATTTTTCATAATGTAATCAAAATTTCGGGTGATAAGTTTGCGTTGTTATATTCCACAGGTCACCTACATGCCGATCACTTTGCAGGGGTCCTACCCGGAGTATGTTGCAATGTTTGATCAACTGACGGATGACCGCGTCATCTGGACACTGCACACTCAGGAGAGGGTGCACGCGCGCGCGCCTGAAGGACTGTCGAGCCTGTGCACGTGAGACTACTTGTACTGGTACACGAGGAGGGTCTTGGTGCACGATGTCTTCGTGGAGGAGTTCCAGGTGCAGCGGGTCATGCGCCGATTCGATGCGAGACAGAGGTCCCAACCCCGTGGGGATGTGTCTTTGGCGCACGTCCATATGTAAGTTCGTGCTTTACTTCTTTCGTATAATGTGCGTTACGTGCCGACCAAATAATTGTCTTACCGTCCACAGGTACACTAGGAAGGGAGTACGTGGCACAGACTCCTGGTTGGACAAGATGTCCTGTTGGGTTGCGGCTTGGCTCAGGGTCTACGACGACCTCATCCAGGAGGATGCTCCCTATGACCCCGGGACGTACGAGGAGTACGTGGAGTGGTACGCCAGTCGGACAAGGCTTCTGTTAGGATACGGGTAGGCTACGATAGCAACAAATCAAAATTTTCTACCACATAAACCAGGAAGCCAAGCAAGTAGATGGTCACAGATCATTACCACTAGACGCGCAGAGCAGCGAAAGAAGAGTTGGAGCAGCCTGGTCCAACGAAGAGCGCGTCGATGTAGTGGTCGTAGTCGATCGTCCAGCGTCGAGCACGTCAATGCGGTGGTCGTGGTCGATCGTCTCCTCTAGCGACCTCTACAGTTCCTTATGAAGATCGCGGATCGTCCTCAAGCGCAACAGCAACCGCAGTAGCGCCTTTACAGTATCCACACGTCCAGGGAAGGAACAACCGTACGCCGGTGTGCTAGCACCAAGTCGCACGGCAGAGCTCTCAAGAAGATGGTGGCTAGGGTTTCGGTGGAACAACTCAACTCACGACTTTTGTGTGTCTCGTCTGTTACGTTCACCCGTGCTCTCCAAATAACCTCATGCATCTCCTTATATAGTGCTCGTGACGGATCCTATCCGAACACGTTTGACGAATCGTATCTGTACTGGTTTGTTCCATCCCGTTAAGTGTGTGACCCGTTAGGTTCATGCATAATCGGTTGTGACTCGGAAACCCTTTCCGATCACGAGTCGTTAGCGGTTCCGAGTAGGACATAACGATTCCCGAATACACACAAATATATCGAACGAACCTTAATACAATATGATCTACGACCAGGTCCTCATCACTTACGACCAGGTCCTATCTCTATATGACCAGTTTCTAACTCCTTACGACCAGTGTTTCAACCATTACGTGATTATGTTCGACCAGCCTCACGACCACCAGATCTCCATACGATCGGCCAGAATCGATCGAACTAAGCGACCTACTCGTGTGTTCTCCTTTGCCTCACGATGTCCGGTTGAACTCCGGTGATATGTTGTGTCATCCATGGACTGCTCAATACTTTCTCGATCGAGTGTCGGATAACTTACGTGGTCGAACACTTGACCACTAGTGGCATGGCCATGCACTTTCTTTATCCGACCACAATGAGGGGCCCAGAGACATCTCTCCTGTTATGTTAGGAGGGGCAAATCCCATATACAACCAGTCACATTCCTCCGCATGTTTCATAGCATACCCGAAAGCTACCTTTATAACTACCCAGTTATGAGTAGCGATTGGCAACCCCTAAGAGTGCTATTACACATGTAGGAAACCATGCTGATCTCAGGTCTAAGGATTATACATCATCATTGCTTGAGACCAACTAACGACACATAGAATCATAACAATCTCAATAGTGTCTCAAGGTGGGTCAATCCAACCCCATGTTCTCTAACATGTGTCCACATTATTGATTCGATATCTCTATATCCATGACCGGTAAAACATGGTCATCAATCAATGCATGTGCTGGTCGTAGAGTCACTGGTGTTCCGACCATTGACATCCGACCAGGGATTCATTTAGAATGACATCATATAAGTTAAGAGTTTCACCAACAAGTCACATACCTGTTAATCTTCATAACCAATGATTCATTCAAGGAACAGGATAACATATTATCCAATTAACACATAAACATAGACATGAGATCATCATCTCCATGATTGCCTCTAGGGCATATCTCCAACAACTTCGTTGCGTCTGGGTCATGGTCAACCCACCACGACACAAGGCTGTGACGTCTGACACGTACCCCACCCAGCCAGACTCCGCATTCCACCACTCCGTACGTATTGAACAGTCCTTAGTTCATATTTAATTTGCAAGATTTATGTTTCCAACTTGTTGATTACTTGTTCAGACAGATCTACACCGGGAGGTTCTCGAGTTGGCAGCCTCTGCACAGCAGATGACGCTGGGGGACACCAGAGGGGTCCTACAACGGATCATGGAGAAGGCGAGACAAGGCATCTAGATCGCCACTTGTCACACGCCAAGGGATCCGGTGGACCGACCAGTGCGAGGACAAGGGGTCAGCCAAGATGGTTCACGGCCATGGGCTCCTACCCCAGACGTGGCGGACATGTTGTCGTGGCACCGTGGTGGGAGCACCGCTGGACATTTTGGAGGTGAGCATGAGACATCCACTTCCACTTCTTTATTTCAAACAATACTAGTTACTAATGGCAATCTTCTCTTGTAGGTCCTGTGCTCTACCGGCATGCGCGGCAGGAGTACGTGGAGTCGTCAGCGCACACCTTCATGCCACCAGGTATGACCACCTTGCTTGCTTGTGTAATGTCCTTTTTTGTGGTTATCGCTGATTACATGCGTAACATAATGCTTCTTTATTTGAACCCCACTAGTTACTAACGGCAATCTTCTCTTGCGTGTCCCGAGCTCCACTAGCACGCAGGCGTGAGTACGTGAGTCATCGGGCACACCTTCGTGCCACCGTGTATGACCACCTTGCTTGCTTGCATAACATCTTTTTTCGTGGTTTTCGCCATGATTACATGCGTAACGCCATGCTTCACAGATCAACCACCACCTTGGGAGGACGACATTTGTTGCGCGAGGAGGCACGCCCGGGACTTCCTCTTGGACCAACGTGGCACCCATCTCAGGGCCTTTCAAGAAGACGGTGTCGACCGACCCAACCGACATAGGACCCTCGCGACACCACCTCGGGCTACTCGCGACCGGCCGGGTAGTGAGGCGACTTGATCCTTTGACGTATTTGACCATCGCCGGGCGAGGTCGAGGCGACACGGGGTGTGCCCCAAGAGGGGCCGCTAGTAGATATTTGTTCCTCCAAATATTAGTCATGTCATGCAAATATTAATTTATGTACAACTATTATTATGTTAGTCTCGTGTTTCGATAACTCTTTTTTGCGTGCAAACCGCGACCACGTGAGGGATTCTGCATTGGGACACCCCACACCCGACGAGAAAGCTTTACGCAGCGACGTGACCCAACGAGTAAGCTTTGCGTAGCGACGTGGCTAGATAAGTCAGTTTTGCGGAGCGACGTGACCCGACGAGTCAGCTTTGCGCAGCGACGTGACCCGACGAGTCAGCTTTGCGCAGCGCGTGACCCAACTAGTCAGGGCCGCTGCCTTATGGACGCGATTTTTCTTTAATCGAATTACAATTCATCCACAGACGTAGTGCCAAATGCGATATAAGTACTACCCTTCCACACCGGTTCTCTGCAGATCCGGACTTTAACACAATCTCGCTCAGATGGAGAAGCACTTGGAGGAGATCCGTGAACTACAAAGGGAGTATGCGGCCCAAGAGGAACAAAGGGAGTGTGCCAGGAGGCCACCTCCCCGCAATGACGCCGTCGCCCGTAGCAGCAACCCCTACCAGAACATCCCAACCGAGCATTCGCCGCAACACCCGCCCGAGGGGGAGACGCCGCCCCTCTGTTGGTGCAGGGACAAATGCAAGTTCTTCAAGTCCAAGCACCAACTCAGCCTGGACATGCGTTAATGGGCTTGCGCGAACTACTCCTGCGACTATCCCGACCACCATTGGAACACGAGCCTCTATCGACAGCCGGTAAGGACATGTATCCAGCGGGAGATGTAGGTCCATCTCGAGGCGTGCAGGCACAGGAAGCACGAGGCTCACAAGAGGAAGCGCGAGAAAAAATGGGAAATAGCGGCCGAGGCTGAGGTGGCTGGCGAGGAGTACAACGCCGAGCTCGCAAGGAAGGGCAAATGGCCCCGGTCCATATAGTAGTTTGACGCTCTTCGTCCATATGTCCCATGTATTTCTAATTCCCTAAAGGCATGCGTGTACCGTCCTTGGTTCGTTAGACTGCGTGCCATATAACCCCTCTTGTCGGATCAACTGTCGTGTTGTTATCGTTGCGCCATTTATTTAAAATTGTGCACCGTGTGTGAATTCTCTAGCGCAACGCAATATAACTTACCATCCTACTTACGAATCATTAATACCTCAATCATCCTCACAAAATTCTTCATAAATTCTCCGCAGTACAACAACATACGACGATCACAAAATGTTATTGCAAGTCTAACATATTTGTACTGTTCATAATTTACGAAAATCACAAACACACCAACCAGTCTAGGGTTTAGGGTCATGTTACCAGTTCAATTGGCGACATCTCCCTATCGCTGGTTGAAATGGCGATAGGTAGATGTCGCCAGTCCGAATGGCGACAGGTAGCATTCGCCAGTTTGAATGGCAACAGGGAAGCGTGACCCTATAAAAAACCCTTCAAACCCTAAAATTCGGCACATGACTCACTTTTATTCAGAAAAAAGAGGAGGGAAGAGAGAGGAGTAGAGGGGAGAAGAGAGCTAGCGAGTGTCGCCCGTCCGGCTGCCCAATTGCTTGTAATTTTTTAACCTAATAGATTACATAGTTATAGATGTATGGTTACATAGTGCAGTATGTTTTACATAATACTTTTCGGTGGGTAGTCTAGTTTTAGATATGTGGTTAATCGTAGAAATGTTCTTTATGGTGTAGTGCATCAAATATGTCTAACGTCGTCAATTTCAAAATTTACTACGATCAGGGGACTATTATGGAGGGTCCTGAGGGGATTGATTTGCGTTATTTCTAATCGGCGACTGTGCCCCTAGCAAGACCAGACTAGCGTACATGGGGCACTGTGATGCGGTGGTTATTCCACAAATTCCAAGTGGATCGTGATGTGTACGATCTGACTTTGAGTTGCCTTGCCCCTTGGGTAGCACAGCCCACATATTGGGAGTTAGTGCAGCTGAAGGGAACAAATTCATAGCAGTCATATGTATGCATGGCGAGGGAGGGACGGTGGAATTTGATCCTTCTGACCCAGGCATATGCTAAGCCCACTCCTCCATCTGCAGCTGAACAAGAAGGGGGTGCTGATGCCAAAGAAGAAGTTGGGGACTCCAGCCATAGTGCGGCGCACATAATGGCTAAAGCTCCTGGAGTTGCTGATGCTGTCGATGAAGACCCTACAGAAGTGACTCCTTCGGTCAGGCAAGCTAGTGGTCTTGCTGACGAGGATGAGAAGGTGGAAGCCGTAGTGCAAAGGATAGATATCAAAGACCGGGACTACATGGCATTGTCAAAAGATGAAGGTTCCGACGACGAGGATAATGTGCACCTGCGCAGTGCCCATCCGAGTGGAACACATACCAGCTCGACAACCTCGTCGTCAACGAAGACTCCCATGTGCCATGGGAGTACGACCAGAGCGAGGTTAGGCAAGGAGCTATGTTCAAATGCAAGGAGGCCGTGGCAGACGCAGATAAATTCTGGCCTTATCAAGCAAATAAGACATTCAGAGTCGTCAATCTACCCCAAGATCCCGCGACGTGAAGAGCGACATAGAGGGATGCCCTTGACAAGTGCACGCATTTCAGCCTAAGTGGGACACCTACTGGAAGTGTTGTATAGTCGTCCCACACACATGTGTCGTTGCCGAAGTCAAGGCCTCACAAGAACTCACATCGTTTTCATCGCCAACCTCATATACGGTGAGATCGTGGATAATCTAGATTTTGAGCCACGGTCCATCATTCGCGATTGAGGCAAGTTTCCAAGACACAATCGCCTATGCCAAGGCGTAGGGTCAAAAATGAAGGCATTGAATCAAGGTTCTAGATGTTGGTACATTCGAGGACTCCTACCACAACCTACCCGCTACTCCGAAATCATAAAAGACAGAATCCCAGACTCATGTCGACATTCAAGATGCCACACATCGGCGGACCAATAAGAAGATATTACAACAGCATTCTTTGCCTTTGGTCCATGCATCAATTCATTCCAGATCGTCTGCCCTATCTTGTGTGTCGATGGCATATTCCTGATTGGAAGGTACAAGGGCCAGATACTAACTGCAATAGCGACGGACGGGAACAATCAAGTTCTTCCCGTGGCATTCGCTTTCGTTGAAAGCGAGAACACGGATAGCTGGTCGTGGTTCCTGAAGAATTTGAGGATTTCGCATTGCAGGTCGCCGCCAAACGTATGCCTCATACATGATCGGCATGCGGGTTTGCTGAGTGCAATAACTCAGCTGCAACAAGGAGAGAACGTACCACTTATGTGGGCGGATCTGCAGAGCAGGTAGTGCATGAGGCACTTAGGTGCAAACTTCTACAAATAGTTTTGCAACAAGAATTTGAAGAACATGTTCAGCGCTACAGGCAACCGTAACTAGCAGCAGGTTCAAGCACTCGAAGATTCTCGATGAGCGGACCAAGACGCACAAAAGGGAGGCAAATAAATGGCTACCCTGTTACCGACCAGTGCCCCAAGCATTGCCACAGCTACCCACAGATGCTCCCAGATTGATGAGGAGGACAGGGGCACAGATGAAATGCTTCTCGGACTAGATTGAGCACGAGCCTAAAGAGAAGTGATCGCTGCTACATGACAGGGGTGGCGCTCGATATGGTGTCATAACAACCAATCTAGCCGAGGTGTACAACTGGGTCATGCGCGGCGCAAGGTGCCTCCCTTTGGTTGGTATTATGGAGACAATCTCCATGGTACGACGAACTATTTTGTTGACAGAAGCAACAACGTGTTGCTCGTCATGGCAAATGATAGAGTACACTACTCCACCATGGTCACTAAGTACACGGAGGAGAAGAGCAAGAAGGATGAGATGCACCGGGCATTCAAGATGGGCACAAGGGAGCTTCGCTTCGAGATAATGTGCAGGGATAAAGGACGCTACGGGACGAACCGCGAGAGGGTCACCCACGAGTGCACGCCACGCCGCAGTAGTTGCATATGCACTTGAAACAAGCCCCTTCTTCTGCATAGGCTCTGCTCCCATGTCATGGCCGCATGTTCGACGGTGGCGTAGCATCCCGGCTAGTACCTCCCTGACTATTTCATCAAGGAGACGGTGTTGCAAATCTGAAGTGAAGAGATGTATAGTTACATCGTGGTTGGCCATTTCACTGGCCATCAGACCTGGGAGTAACTAATCTGGGCCGTGGACTTAGCCTCAAGACTTAACGAGAAATCATGCTCGCTTCTTAGTCTTCCAAGCAATGAGAGAACCACCAAGAAAAACACAATAAGCGAGAGAGACTAGCGATTAGAGTGATCACTAGCCCAAGCGGCATCGTAATATGCTCAGAATGTCAAAGAGCCGAGCAAGGGAAAAACAAATGACGAGTGATGGTTCTACGAAGATATCGTAGAACACGAAGAAGATGACTATAGTGGAGCTGAGTAGGAGCAAAAACAAACTAACTCAAGATATGCACAGGGTATGAAATATCAGGACGAGTGACACCTAGATAAACAAGACTTCCAACAAGGTGACGATAGCGAGTAGAATCAGCAAGGGGATCACCATCAGTGGGCCGAAGATGAACATTAAGCTCCATAGGAGTCTCAAAGAAGCAGGCTGATCAGTAAGAGAAGCACGATCAAGAAGATCCTGAATATACTTTTCTTGTGACAGATAGAAGCCCTCGTGTAGAAATAACCTCAACCCCAAGAAAGTAGCGAAGAGGACCCAGATCGTATATGAGAAATCGCTCATTAAGACGCCTCCTTCAAAATGGTGATGTATCGAGAATCATCTCCAAAGAATGATCATATCATCAACATATAAAAGGAGAAGCGCCCCACCACGAGGTGAAGTGTGAATAAAGAGAGCGGATCATAAGCACTGCATGTAAACCACCGCAATGACAACAGAAGAGAAACGATCAAA
>JAYEVD010000388.1:0-83911 GCA_036346405.1 Phyllostachys edulis | reverse complement strand
CTTCTGTTTCGAAAAGAAATCCAGCCCATGGATCCTCTCAGGAGTAACCTGTTCCATTGTGCTGCGGCATCCCAGCAAGGCAGCAACTCTATCTTATGCAATTAATTACATATGTCAAGTACTCCATATGCAGTGTTCACTCGGCAACTTGCACGGTGAAAGACGCATTCGTATCATGCAGTGGATTAACAATTTCGTAATCGAATTTGTATAAAAATATGGATATGAATATGATACTGATTTTCCCAATCCAAATTGTTATTTTATCCGAGTTATTCTTAGATGAACTTGAATTCGACGAAGCAATATAAAATATGGATATGCATGGTGGTCGGTTCGATTCACTCCCTTCACCGAATTCATTGTGCAAATGAATTGAGTCGAGATGTGGATGGATTGTACACGAGGGGATCGTATACAAATATGGGACCAGAAGACTAGAGAATTCGGAACAAGGGTGGAGTGCGCAGCTGCCACACGCAACGCCATGAGCACGTACGTACGCGGTTTGCACGCGCCATCTGCATGCATCGTCACTAGCCGCGTCTCAGCCGGCACCAAGCATGGTTGGCCTGTCAAAATCAGCGAGTATTCTTAACTTTCTTGGTGCCCTTTCTTCCGTTTCCGGAAAGCACGCGTCTCTTTCTCTTCCGTGCTTCGTCTTCTCTCTCGCCTAGGGCAGGCTAAGGCTACGGACCAGGGAGCAAACGGTTGGAAAATCATGGACTCGGTCCAGTATAAAATATGGATACGCACGGTGGACGGTTCGATTCACTCCCTTTAGCCTTTACTGAATTCATTGTGCAAATGAATTGAGTCGAGATGTGGATGGATTGTACACGAGGAGATGTGGATGGATATTGTTCCTATACAAATATGGTATGGATTCTCTCAGAAGTATTGGATCGGATACGTAGGAAAAGAAATGCTACCAGAAGAGAAGACTAGAGAATTCGGAACAAGGGTGGAGTGCGCAGCTGCCGCACGCAAAGCCATCTCCATTTTGACGGTCAACCATGCTTGGACGGGCGGTGCGGCACCATGGTTGACCGTCAAAATCAGCGAGTATTCTTTTCTTTCTCGGTGCCCTTTCCCCGCTTCGCTAAGGCTACTACGGACCAGGGAGTAAACTACTCCTCGAGACGCGCACTCTGCGACGCAAATCAAAGCAGCATATCCCTAAAGAAATGCACCGTTATATACAAAATTAAAAAATACTTGCCTTGCCTTGTCGCGTTCCTTTTCTTCCTTCTCTTTAACAAAAGACAGGCCTTTACTAAAATGTCACGTTTTCGATTCCCAATAGTGAAAATAGTATCATTGTGAATGAAACCATAAAAATGATATTTATACCGTTTGAAATCGTAACGGCACACCATGCGTCGCGATTCCATATCCTGGTAGGTTCGATAGCGAGACGTTATGTGTCGCGCTTACAGAACACAGCACGTGGCCTCGTAGCTCTTAGTCGGTGGTAGAAACATGTGCAGACCACTGCAGCGTTGGCCCGCGGCACTGCCGCGGACCGACAGAATAGCCATTAAGAATGGAGTAATCAATTCATTAATCGTTGGTGGTAACCACCTGACCACCACCATAACCAGGCGAAGCGGTATTTGAAAGGGAAGAAGCACAACGGTTGGTTTCAAATTCTTCTTCCCCATCATTTCATTTCCAAGCGCACACGCCCCGATGCTCCCCCACGCGCTCCTCCTCCTCCTCCTACTCCTCGCCGCCGGAGATTTCGGCGCGGCAGCGGCGGCGGTCCCGTCCCTCCCCGTCGGCGTGAACTACGGCGCCAACGCCGACAACCTCCCTTCCCCCGCAGCGGTCGCCTCCTTCCTCGCCACCCGCACCACCATCAACCGCGTCAAGCTCTTCGACGCCAACCCGGCCTTCATCTCCGCCTTCGCCAACACCACCATCTCCCTCGCCGTCTCCCTCCCCAACTCCGCCCTCCCCGCCCTCGCCGACAAGGCCACCGGCCTCGACGCCGCCAGGCAGTGGGTCCGCGCCAACCTCTCCCCTACGTCCCCGCCACCAACGTCACGCTCCTCCTCGCCGGCAACGAGGTCCTCTACTCCAACGACAAGGACCTCATCGTTGCGCTCCTCCCCGCCATGCGACGCCTCGCCCAGGCGCTCCGCGCCGAGGGCCTCCCCCACGTCCGCGTCACCACCCCGCACTACCTCGGCATCCTGGCCCCCTCCGACGGCATCCCCTCCAACGCACGCTTCCGCGCCGGCTACGACACCAAGGTCTTCCCCCCCATGCTCCAGTTCCACCGCGACACCGGATCGCCCTTCATGGTCAACCCCTACCCCTACTTCAGCTACAACCCACAGACGCTCGACTACGCGCTCTTCCGCCCCAACCGCGGGGTGTACGACCCAGCAACCAAGCTCAACTACACCAGCATGTTCGAGGCCCAGATGGACGCCATCTACACCGCCATGAAGCGCCTCGGATACGGCGACGTCGACATCGCCGTCGGGGAGGCGGGCTGGCCCACGCAAGCGGAGCCCGGCCAGGTCGGCGTCGGGGTACAGGAGGCAAGGGACTTCAACGAGGGGATGATCCGAGTTGTCAGTAGCGGCAAGGGCACGCCGCTGATGCCAAACAGGACGTTCGAGACGTACATCTTCTCCCTCTTCGATGAGGATCTCAAGCCGGGGCCAATCGCCGAGAGGCACTTTGGCATCTTCAACCCGGACTTCACGCCCGTCTACGACCTCGGCCTCCTCCGCCAAGGCTCGGTGAGTACATCCTACTTTCAGTCTCTGATTTATTGCTACTACATCTTACTTGGTACGATTTGGTTGAAATCAGTGTGCTTCTTAGATTATGGTGTGATATAGAGGCTAAAAGATGCACATTTACTTGTCCACAGACTTAACTCACTGCCGCGACCTTAGCTTGTAGGCTGATTTGTTGATGTTATCCCAAAATCTGCCTGACCCTGTGTGTGCCTCATGAAAGATAATGAGATACAGTTTCAATGTTGTCAAAACTAAAGGCAGTATTTTGAATTCAAAATTGTCTTCAGACATGTCAGGGTGTGATTAGGTTCACATTATGTGCCAGATATACAAGTTCTTTTTGAATCTATGGGTTCTAGTACGTGTCCAACATGCTAGAAATCTTTTTGAATCTATGGGTTCTCGTACGTGTCCAACATGCTAGAAATCTTTTTGAATCTATGGGTTCTCGTACGTGTCCAACATGCTAGAAATCTTTTTCTTGATATGCTTGTCTACTGATTTGGTCCTAGCATGACGTATTGCCTGAACTTTATCTTTTAAGAGCCTCTTTTATAGAAGATCATCAGTGTACACGGTTGATGATCTAAGCTGATCCACGGTTACAGCCAGCAAAACCTCTCCCCATGCGGATAGTACATTGGTAGGTTCACACTGCATTGTCAAAGGTGTAGCCATTATGTCCGGTTCCAACTTTTGCTGCTATTTCCGGTTCCAACTTTTGCTCCTATCTCATCCGTGATCTAGTTGTCAAAAGAATGCTGCCGCAACTGGCTTCTTTTCTTGATGGATCCAGACAGTATTTTCTAGGCGTGCTTGTGGGACCACTGCCTAAACTCTGATTAAGATCCCTAGCAGTATGTGATGACTATTGAGGCGCTACTGTTGGCAATTCTCAGCTTTTGCATAGTACCTACACATGTAAGAGAATAACTACAAGTTTGTTTAGTTAATTAGCGAGTTAAAGAGTCTAGGGGTTGAACTATGTAAGTCACTTTGTTTCGTTAATGAAATTGGGGAAGCCTGTCTATATATAAAAAGGAGTAGTGATTGGGTGATTTGCGTGTTGAGTTGCATTTTGTTCTTTTTGAACGCTAGAACATCGCATGGTTTTTGTGGAAGTTTTTCTTACCATGCAAAAGGAAACTGTATAGTGCATTTATTGCCAAAAGAATTTGTAGGATTTGGCAGTGGATCGAATAACTGAAACTCTGAAAGAATGATTTGAGGATTGACGGTATCATGCCTTAAACCAATCTCTTATCAACACTGTATCCTGATTCCTGAGAGACTGGATACCACATCTTATGCTGAACAGAAACAGATATGGTTACAGCTTGTAGGGTGTAGCATCCTCAGTTTGCTGTCGGTCGGTCCTGCTATGGTTTGTGTAGCTTCTGCCTTCTATATTTGAATACATTTTAGGTGCTACATGTTTTGGTGGAACTTTTATTTCTTCAAAGAAACTGCTATAGTTTGATGCTTCTATAAGAAGCTACTTTAAAACAAAGGAGAGGGCTTAAGATTCTGGTAGCCTTGTGTCTCAAGCTCAACCAAAAGCAGAGCCACAAACTTGTTATGTGGTTTTCCAAGATACTACTTGTTATATGGTTTTCCAAGATACCTAGCTTACCTTCTGATGAGGATGAGTCAGTAGGTTCACACTAGCAACAAAAAGGGTGCCGTTACAGAAGGAGCTTGCTGGATGGAGCAGTGCCGTTTCTAACTTTGCTTCATTTGGTGTCATCTCCATCCCATCCCATCCTAAATTCCTATGCACGCATTGCCTTTCGATCTTTTGAACCTTGTAATTCTCTGTTCTGCATGTGGAGTAGCTTCTCTAATCAAACGAATGAGGCAGCCATTAGCTAGTTGCTTTTGGTGATGCTTATGGAAAGTAGACCATGTGGGGAAGATGGGGGCTGTCTGTATTTTTTCAGCATTGTGGGACCTACCAGTTAGTGAGTCAAGAATCTTAGGCAGACAACCTATTTCGACAGGCCCTGTCCATGGAACATGTGTTTGTTGTCAAATGCATCAGTAATTTGTACAGTCGCCCTGTACGGCTCTTGACAGTTGAAGTTTTCTGTCGAACAATCGGGTAATATGCATAACTCAATTCCGAGTCACATACTGATACAAGGTAAATTTTTTGATTGGAGAAATGCTGGTTGTTGTCCTAAGTCTATAGCTCGGTGCAGTTACCTGTTTATTTATTCTGGCATGTTGATGCTTAAATTCATCCATGTATCACCTGACTTATTTGGTGTATTATGTTGTTTGCATTGCAGTCTGGAGCTCCAAACCCTTCGCCAAATCCATCGCCCAACCCGAGTCCTAACCCCTCACCATCTGGTGGAGGCAAGTGGTGTGTCGCCAAGGCTGGTGCTAGCGCGACTGACCTGCAGAACAACATCAACTACGCCTGTGGCTACGTGGACTGTAAGCCGATACAAAGCGGTGGCGCGTGCTTTGACCCGAACAACGTGCAGTCCCATGCTGCGTATGTGATGAACGCCCTCTACCAGGCCAATGGCCACCACGACTATGACTGTGACTTCAAGGGCACCGGCGTGGTCACCTCCAACGATCCAAGTAAGTACATAACAGTTGTATATTTTCCTGGTCTTCGCCCGTCAGCACAACACTACAAATTCCTACACTTTTCGAATAACAATTGCATCTTTCTTGGATGCTTTTGAACCCGGCACTGCGTCATTTTCTATTGAAACTAACTGATCATGTCATTGTTGTGGTGCTTGTGTTGCAGGCTACGGGAGCTGCAAGTACGTCTCCTGACGGGACGCAGCAAGTCACGGCAGTGCGGGGGCGCCAGCCTCCAGTCCACCTCCAGGCTCGAGCGCTGGAGGGTTGTTGATACTGCCGGGCTTGCGCCACATTCTTCTCTACTCTTGTCTGACAGCCATGCTTCTTTCTTAGCTAGTAAGTTTATCATTATCCCTTAGCTCAGAGGAGTAAATTAAAATGGTGTATCCGAGTTCTTGTATGCATTTGGTCGTGTTAATTTTTTTGCTGTGTAGTAGTATGTTGATGGTACTTTAAACTTATTATTCCATTCTATTTGGAAATGAAATAGAGAACAAAAGGCAGAAACGAGGCTCTCTTCGTTTCGTACTTTTCATTGTTTCTATCGAACATGTTGTCCTATGAGTGAAATGCAGTTACAAATGCCAACTATTCCATATGCAGACAGAGAGCTGTATTTTGATTCTTGTCGAGATACTTCACCTGCGTCCAACGATTAGGATATTACTTGGGCCGAACAACCAAGCGTAAAAATATCTGTAAGGAAGGACCTCATAGAATTTATTTTCGCCAAGGCTAGGATACGAAACAAAGCTACTGAACCAGGCCGTTTCCCACGGCCCATTCAGGAGAGTTTTGGGAGGCGCCGTACCGGCTGCCTCCGTCGACCAACTAACCGGCTGCCACCGTCGACGAGCGAGCAGATTGAAATCATCCAACCAGTCACCATCCAACGCCGCACCGGCTTCACCGGCCGGCTGCTCCACCGCGACAAATACGTACAGTAGCCAATGCGGACTCCACCCGTCGCCGACCGGTGGGTACTACCGTCGTGCCGCCGTTACACATCTGGCTCCGGCCGTGGCTGGAGGACTAGATCGCACCGCCTCCACGCTGCAGTGGCTGGTCGGCACGCGGCTTGGAGACATCGTCGTCGACATAGGTATTTGAGATAATGAGAAAGCCAGGTCCCGGTGATGGCATCAGTTTGGTTATGGGCGTTGATAGTGACTCTAAGTGGAAAATGGTAACCGGCTACGATGTTAATGCAAGACTAAGGACTCTTCGAGCTTGCCATGGCCAAGGAGATGGGTTTGGTCATGGTATCTATATAAATACAAACACTGGTGATATTCTAAGACATCTTTTTCATTTTGATGGCAAGAAAATACCACAATAATCATTAAAAAGAATAATTCTAGAAATTATCTCATTAATCGAGAAAAAGAGAAGGATTTAGACTGGTTATTTTGGTGGTGCCAAATTATAACGGTGCAGATTATTCATACATAGATATTAGATTTGTATAACAAATACAATTGTAGTTTCAATCATAGGAATTAGAGTTGTATAGCAAAGACAATAGTATCTTAATATCTAGCCACTCAATTGTGCGAGTAATTATGCTAGTTGTAGAATAGATTTAAGTGAAATCGTGTATCAACCTATGTTTGTATTCTCTTGCACCTTTATATTCTCGCATGTAATTTCTGCAATTTAAATTCCTAGAATTGCCATGCTAGTGTAGGACTTGAACTAGGTTGCAAAACTCACTAAACATGTGTAGGGCTTAGGCAGGCATGAGATTAGTTGAACCCTTAGCATCACATAGGCCTTGGAAAACTATTTTTATTTCAATTTTGCGGAAGATAATTTTAGCTAAATTTTTTACGACCAACTCCTCGTCCTAGCGGGTGGGCGGGAACACATGCAAATGGATGTCGTAGTCAGAGGTCTATGCTCCTCGTGCAACATGAACTCCTCGTCCTAAGCGCGTGGGCTGGGAACACTGTCGTCGATGTCATAGTCCGAGGTCTATGCTCCTCGTGCAACATGAACTCCTCGTCCTAAATGGGTGTATGACACGTGGAACAATACGTTATGCATGTAAACAAGATAGAAATATTGAAATAGTGCGTTATGTATGTAAACAAGATGGACATACCTAGTCGCGCATCATAGCGGATGGCTCTGCGTAGTCCCATCCCATGTCTGAGTGGAATTGAGGACTGTCGGAAGAAATTGTTGTTAGTAAATAGTGAAGTTCAAATAAACAAGCGAGGCGTAAGTATTTCGGTGTACTGCGAACTGTGTTGGGGTACTCTCGATGCGGTGCCACGAGGACCCGCCGACATGTCGGCGAGTCGTGGGGTGTGGCGACTATGGCTCATCCCCATCCACGCACCGGTGGGTCATGCACGTCCTCGCCGCAGACGCAGCGTAAGTTCGATGCACTAGCTCGTCTTCTCCATGATGTAGTCCATGGCGTCTCTCGAGGTCATGCCTCGCCATGATGGCGTGCTCACGATCGTCATGCTATGCACCGAAGCTCGCCAATGTGTACATCTCCCAGTTTAGATCGTTTTGTACACAGAAATAACAAGTTAGAAACCGAAAACATGAGAAGTAAATATGAAGTATGGACCGTTCAATATGTACCGCGCGATGGAATGCTGAGTCTGACTGGGTGGGGTATGTGTCAGTCGTCGTAGCGTCGTGCAATACGTCCATCTAAAACTATTGACATACCCAGAACTGAACTACACACAACTAAAATGATATACTACACGGCACTACACCACATAACAATACATTCCATCTAAAACTATCTAATTAATTCAATTATTGCAACAAAAAACATTATTATCGACATATACGGAACTTAACTACACACACACCTAAAATGAAGTACTACATGATCTTGCACCACATAGCAATACATTCCATCTAGAACCATCTAATTAATCCAATTACTTCCCCAAAATAATTACGCATGATTATCGACAATGCATCTAGAACTTTCAAAACCATTCATGTGCTAGACCATAAATAATATCTATACGATAAACTAAACTATAAACAGCTAAAATGATGTACTACAACAAACTACACTACATATCAATACATCTAAAATTATTTAATCAATTCAATTATATGTCGCTAGTTTTATTTGCTAATCTACCATGGTTTCAATTTAGATACATAGTTGCAAGAACATTTACACGCAAAGTGGGTGACCGGATCTACTCCTCCTCTCTTTCCTCCCGCTTGAGTGGCGATGCAAGCTAGGTCACTCCTCCGCTCCTCCTCTCCTTCTCTCCTCTTTCCTTTTCTCCGAATAAAAGTGACTTTTGGCTGAATTTTTTGGTATTTATAGAAGTGTCCTATCGCCATTCCAAATGGCCAATCGGCATTGGAGCAGCTGGCAGTATTATTGCTGTTAGGTGGGCGATGGTAAGGATATAAGGGTATTTGTAGTATTTTCTATTGTTCTAGGGTCTAGAATTGTGCCCTTTATACCCTATATATATTGCCCATTGGGCCTCTTCAATATACATACAATATTCATAACATGGTATCGAGCCAATGTTAGGGTTAGGGTTCTTGTGGATATCATGGGGATATGCACGAGATCTTAGGATGATGTTACAATTGGCAATGTCGTTGACGGTTTGTCGAATCCGTGTTTTTAAGCAAAGTTTGATTCTGTCGGGCCTCTGGCCGTCGACCGCCATGGTGGCGGTCGACCGCCATGCCTTGACTTGGTTTTTGTGAATTGGTAGTGGCGGTCGAGGCCAAGCGATGGAGGCGGCTTTGGCCGGCTTTGCTGGGCAGTCGAGTCCAAGCGCTTTGTGATGTTTTGGATTTTGGAGCTGGGCCAAAAATAGAAGGTGTAGGCAAGTGAGGAGGTGCTTCTGCACTTGGTCTCATAATTTTTGGAGCCTCCAGGCAAAAGTTCTATTGGTTTGAAAATTCCAGTAGGTTTCAGTTTTCCAGGTTGAAAATTTGGTTAAGTCGTGGTGGCGGTCGATGAAGCCTTTGGTGTGATCGACCGGCGAGGCAGTCGAGCCGGCCAAGGTGGCGGTCGACCGGTTTCGATGTGTTTAAATGGAGTCGCCGTGGCGGCGATGTTTGCTGTTAGGTCAAGTTCATGGGTTTCATGGCATATGTGTTGCATGATGCATGTTTTGACTAACGTGGGTCAAGTTGTGAAGAACTTGTTTCGGATTCGATTTCTTTGTCTATTGATGTGCGGAGTTGCTTGGAGGTCAATGACGGTCAGCAGTGAGGATGATCGGGACTAAGCTTGGAGAGCTGAGGTCGAAACGATCGAGGATGCTGGGGTGAGGTCAATGGAGTCAAGCATGGCGCAAGAGGACAAAAGGTGACCGAACAGCGCGTTCGGTCGACGGAGTTCGATCAAGCGGCGCGGGGGTGGTGCAAGTGCCATGGTGGTTTCGGTGGGGCCGGATGGGAGAGACTTGCCGACATGATGAGAGCATTGGATCAACCTACGTGGCGAAGCATGGAGGTGCTTCACGAAGATGGGACTCGGTCTTTGCAAAAGATCGAGAAGGGTATTTTGGTAATTTCACCAAATACCGCCTTGGTGACCTAATGCCAACCCGCGGCGCAAGTCGTGCGTCAAGAAGTGGATTAGGTCAAGAAAAGATGAAGACGGTGCTTTAAAACGCGTGCGTGTGTGACCCGTTTATTTTGGGCCTTAACGGGAGCCCATTAGGGTTACTCTTCTAGAAGGTCTAAGCCTCCACTATAAATAGAGGAGGGAGGTGGCTGCACCCCCTTCAACCCTTTCATTACTTGTAAACCCTAGTTTTGTTTTTGTGCTTAGGGAGTTGATAGTTGGAGGTTAGGGTTCTAGAGAGTTGGATTTGATTTTGTGCTCATGTATTGAGTCTTTGTCCTCCATTGATGGAGTGGCTGTAAACCAATACCATATCAAATCAATCCAAAGAAAGTTCTCTCAAAGATAAGTCTATTTGCTTTCTTTCTCTCTATTTGGTGATTTATGGTCTTTCTTTGATCCACGAGTTTTTGGTTGGTTTCTTCTGTGATCTATCTTGCTGTGATATGTAGGAACCCATCTAGGATCATCTTGATCATCAATCACCCACGAGCAAGTCTCTAGATCATATTTCGTATTTGGCTCGGTTTTGAACCACCTTCGCTCAAACTGAAAAAGATAGGAACTTTGGCATGGATCTCTGCAATCTTTGATTGGAATAGGTTCCTAATATCTTTAGGAAGGTGTGGTTCAAATTTCGTGAAGTTTGGCCTTACGGATCAAAAGTTAGGTCGTTTTTCGTTTTTGGATTGTCGGTGATTTTCTTGATTTTCTTGTTCATCTTCGAGAGCGGTCAGACCGCCCATTCTTTGGGTGTTTTGCTTTGGGGTTTGATTGGATTTAATACTAGTCTTCCGCTGTACTGGTATATTGATCTTCATAGCTTCCATAGCTATTGGAGTGACATTTGTGTTGAATCCATCTTTTGTGAAAAAGTGAGCATGCTCATATTCACCCCCCCTCTAGTCGCCTTTTCGGTCCAACAGTTACTGTAGCCACCGCCGCCGGCTTCTAGCCTCTGCGCGCTGCCCCCAGGAGGACCGATCTTCGCTCCTAGGGGCGGCCTCTCGTCGCCGCCCGTGCTCTCCCGTCGGGCTGCTGCCGTATCGGGCGTCGGTGTCTTCTTCACCCAGCGTCGGATCTGCCAGCCTTTTTGAGGCGATGCCGACCTCTTCCATCTGGGGCAGTCACCAACCGGGTCCTCTACACCCGGGTGCTCTGCTCCACCCCTACTGTTGGTGCTCTTCTTCGACTACCGTCGCTTGGCTCTTCTTCGACTCCTGTCACCCGATGCACCTCGCGGTCGCCGCCCGTGGCAGCGTCCTCAAGGACGCTGCGTCAGATCTGGATCCATCTGGCGTAGCCTCCGCCTCGTTTTGCTACTAGGGTGGAGGGGCTCAAAGACGGTGCCACCCGATCCTCTCCCCGAAGGAGCTCTTGTCGTCTCCGCCCAGATCCGATGCCGATGTACACCCTTGCTTTCGGCCTACTTAAAGCTCGACCGATCATCGCCCGGCCTCGACCTCCTCCCATGGTCGCTCATCACCGGATACGCTCCTACCACGCCGCTTGAGTCGGATTCGTCAATGTCGTCTCCTTTGGCTGTTGTGCCTGTCGATGGCTTGCATCCACCATCGCCAGGCTCTCGGATCTCATCGGTCCATCGCCACCGTGGCCATCGCCGACTTGTTGCCTATTGGTTTCTATTGGTCGCTCGATTTCTATTGGTTTTGATGAAATCTTTCGGCTCGGTAGAAGTGGAGTGGCCTTGGGTAGCAAAGAAGCTCGGTCTTGCTTCTCAGTGAGATCTTGACTCGCTTTCCTCACTTTGGTTGTTGCCGACTTGCGATCGTGTGTGGATGGGCATATGCGAGTGCATATCTTTCTTTTTCTAGCGAGGTGGCTATGTTGCTAGTTATCTTTGATGGTTGGGCTCTTGGTGGCATGGTCATGGGCCATGACTTGCATTCGATTGGCCCGCATATAGGTCGTGGTCTTGATGTTTGGCTTTGCCGGTGCTCGCATCTTGTTAGCTATTCTTTGTGTCTTTTTCTTCCGTTGTGTCCATCCAAATCCGTATCACTTTATCTTTGATTTCGCCTAAGCCACGCCATGAGTCCATAAATTTATTGTCGATCATAAAAGCATAGAATTCTTTTTGCATGATAGTAGTATCGCTCTTTTCTTTGAGTCCTGCAGCAGATCGTCGTTATGATCCGCCGCTCTCTCTTAGCCGTCGCCAGAGCTTTTAAGGCTACCGTGCTTCTTGTGCCTTCTTGCGCATCTGTTAACGCTTCTTGTACACTCTGTACGCCACCGTCTTGGGCTTTGATTTGCGCGTTATGCTTCTATCTATTCCTATTCACTTGATTTGATAGTTTTCTCTATTTTTGTCGGTTTCGTCATGTTGCATGATCGACTTTGCTCTGCGACCGTGCATTATGAAATTTCGTCGCACGACATCGGATGAGAGGAGATCTTTTATCGACATATTTTCCAAGAATGCATGCTACTGACGACATTATCAAGACTCGGACTTGGATTTTCCCTATTTTAGTATCAACCCTTTCCAAATGCAATGCTATTGCATCGCCTTTGTATTTGATGGAGGTGTTAAGGATATAATGGTATTTGTGGTATTTCCTATTGTTCTAGGGTTTAGACTTATGTCCCTTTGTACCCTATATATATTGCTCATTGGGTGTCTTCAATATACATACAATATTTATAACAGGCGACATATACTATCGCCATTTCAAATGGTGATTGGGCCCTGCCGCCATTTGAAATGGAGACGGTAGCCTATTTTTGTAAAAAAAAATTGACGGTTTATATATGTAATTCTTTTTTAAAATAATAATATTTTGTTAAAAAAATCCCAGGATTAATTATTGGAGATGATTTGAACTTGTGATCGACTCAATGACAATAACATAAGGGTGTTGCCTAGTCTATGTGAACCATTTGCATCACATCAAATGATTAATTGCCAGCACGGAAGCATCATTTATCAGGATTAATTATGGGAGATGATTTGAACTTGTTCACTTGACCGACTCAATGACAATAACATATGGGTGTTTCTTAACCAACACTTGCTTGGGGCGAAATGGCTTGTTAAACTAGGGGTTCAAGTGTTCAACACGGTTGGTAAAGTTGCTATCTTCTTGCCTTGCTCGACTCAAATACTACTCCCCGAGTCTTTGTTTTCTAGACCAACTTGTGAATGACCGGGACTTGGCGTTATTCAAACAAGGCCATCTCCAAGATATATCACTTTGAAACAGCCTATGGAAACTGCTTCGAAGCCAAGAAGAAATAATGGGTGGTTTGATGAGCAGAGAATCAAAGAGCAGGACTTCAGCACATATTAGGTTAACCAGTACAGAGCCAAGTAACTCTCTGGACTCGACTGTCGACTCATCTTTCAGAAACGCATGCAGATTGCCAGAGTTTAGAGGCCTGATTGGGTCGATAGGACTTGCTCAATTATTTGTGCAGAAAATTAGCATTTCCTACGCTATCGAGGATTAGTTTAATCGCAGCTCTCAGCGAGGTCCCGGTGATGGCATCAGTTTGGCTATGGGCGTTGATAGTGACTCTTAAGTGGAAAATGGTAACGGGCTACGGTGTTAATGCACCGAGTACACTAGTAGTCCAGTTAGCATACATTGATTTGATATCTAGTCATCTTTGAGCCAAACAAAGCTACCGTATCCATTCTCTTAACTATTTTCCGGCATACCCCCTTTCAAGCTTACGTATACGTACGAACACGAGGTGTTACAGCATTCCAGAATTGACAACGGGCCTTATCCATCGGGCAAAGAAAAAAAGTAAGCTCTGCGTTAAATAACTCCACCTCGCTTATTCCGCTGCTCGTCTCGCCCTCTGCCGCTTATCCCAAGACTCGAAGACTTGGCCTCCGCCACAGCTTACTCCAGAGCAAAGAGCCCAAAGTCTACATTAAATAATTCCACCATGCTATAAGTATATACATCCGCTGCTCCTCTCGCCCTCCGCCACAGCTAACTCCAGAGCAAAGAGCCCAAGACTCAAGACTTGGCCCCTGCTAGTTGAGGTGAGTTGATAATATGTCCCTTCCTCCCTCTCTCTCTCTCTCTCTCTTACAAATGTTCCAAATCTTGGACCCATAAATATCGACAGCCTTCCTATAACTATATTGCTAGCATATGTCTATTTTGTTACTTATTTCCCTCCACTTTCGTGCAACATCTTCGTGGTATTCACGTTTGAGTTGTCTAATTTTACCTAGCTAGCTAATCCATTTAGTTAAAAATAAGAGTCCAAGTATTTTTAACTTTGATCATCTATATCTTTATGAATGTTTAGATCGGCCATATCACAGTGATATGGGTATATTTGTATCAACAATTCTCTCGTAGCATACATTACAATAGAAATTATAGGCGGAATTTATGTTTTGGGAGCCGTGTTAATATGCAGCCAAAAAAATTAAGTATCAGAATGCGTGCAAAAAAAAGTTTGTGCACTTTTAGCAACAATATATGTCTTCAATCTTCATGAATATCTAGATTGACTATATGAATTTGATGAGTACGTATATTTTCTCAAGAAATACTTGCATAGTATTATCATTTAATAGATTTTACAAATATATTACAATTGAAAATGGACGTTAAAGTATATTCAATAGAAACTAATAATGATGGAGATAGTGTTTGGTTTAACTTTGTAATAGCAAGAACCAAACCTGCAGTGATGGCAATTTGTCGGACCGGATTTTCCAATCCGATCCTCTCAAAAAACACTGTCTATTCCCTGGATTAGTAGATAGCACCTACGACACATTCTTTGAATCATTTCATACAAGGCATGAACTAGACCATTCGATATATCACAAACATCGAATAGCGTAGACCTCGTCGGTCGACGAGTTTACAACAAGGGCCGAATGGCCAAAAGGATTACATTACAAAAGTAGCGAAAGTGACAAGCTGAAACAAAAGGGTGAGAGCACATCTCCACGAAGCAGCGGCATCGGGTTATCCGTGTCGCCCGATATTAACTAAGGACTTGGATAATATTGGATGCACACAAGCACCAAAGGAGTCACTAGATTGAGGCGAGACCTGAGCGACTAAGACTACTCTTCACGTTGCCTTGTCCATCGACTTGAGTCCTCGTAGTAGTCGTAGTCTCCATGGTCGGCGGCTCTGAGGGTTTGGGGAAAGTGCGAGAATGAGCACAACTTCCGTGCTCGCGAGCCAACACACAAGATGCAATAATATACATGCAAAGCTTAACAAGGGTGGCTCGGGTTCTTTTATTTGCTAAAGCAATGTTTTCAACTATCAATATTAGTAAAGTCCTATCACTTAGCATTTTAATCAAATTGCATTTTGTAAAGAGAATAATTGTGCAATATTAAATAACAGCAGAGACTACCTCCACCTATGCTTATTTTGATTGTGGTTACATCTGCCACTTAACAAAGACTGGTATGACCACCGGAAAAATCCAAATCTTTGGGTTATTCGACAAGTTTTATCCCATCCACAAAGGTTTTTAAAATAGAACTAACTCTAGTAAGTTTCCATGTCCACCTTCGACCGTAAGCACGGCTGTTTAAATAGTTTATATTCTGCAGAGGTTTGTACACTGTACCCACAAGAGATAATCAACTCGTAGCCCAACACAATTCCTTAGTCATGTGGTCGAGACCATCACAAGAACTTTTCAAATGATCTACGCCCTTAGTCATCTCACCCATATGGGGTTGTACCCATACGTTGTGCGGGATATTCACCACAACGACTAGCGCAGCTGGCAACTTCACCTTACCACGATGTCCCTTTCAAGCCGGAATGTATCCGCTACTTGTACTACCTCGATCCTCTCTAGTCGCGATGACTTTCGTGGTTTGATAACTTTACTAAGCCAAGTTGCACTTTGCGCACTTGTGGTTGCACATGTTTTACGATGGGAGGTCATCACAGATTAAGTCCTTAATGTCATCTGGGCGGTTCAAACCACTTTCCACACATTCTTGTGCTACATCAGCACCCACCATCATATCATCTGCCCAGATGTGATATTAGCAGTCTAATAGGGTTTTGAGGAGGAAAACCCAATTTATCTCAATTACTTGACTCATGTACCTCGATAATCTGTCCAAATCATTTTATGATTTAAGAGATGATGGTTGGGACATTTTAATGCCTCGGTACTTAAGCAAGACTAGCATGTAAGCTAAGTACAACCTATAACTAGTAATTTACCACATAGTCAATAGGGTGACATGAAATAACGAAATCAATTGTCAAAGGATGGGATAATAATTAATTAACTAACAAGTGGGCATTTAACTACCTTAAGAGTTAACATACATTTGCTTAAATAATTAAAACATGCAATTTTGGTAATTTAAAGGAATATAATTTGCATAAAATGTAGGCTCAAAATGATCAAAGTATTGACTCACTTTGGGTTAAAGGTAAGAGAGTCTTGGAAGTCTTGTGCTTGATCGAAATGGAGATCTCCGCCTCCTCAAACTCTACTTGGACGAACGTCTCAAAAAGATCAAACAAGCAAAGAGAAAAAAAATAAATACACAAGAAATAATAAATGAACTCCAAATTAAATAAGAGCGAGCCAAAAGCAAGATCTTGAACTTAGACAATTTTGGAAACATAAATAACTGAAATCGAGTTATAACAGAGGAGAATGGAGTCCTCGAAGTTTTGGTTTCGATCTTGATCATCCGACTTCACGAGGTCGGAGGAGGTTCGCCATCGAAGGAGGTTCGACTACACAAGTGGTGGAAGGGTTCGACTACAGGGCGTGGTCGAAAAGAGGTTTGACTACAGGGCGTGGTTGAAAAGAGGTTCGACCACCGGACGTGATCGAAAGAAGGATTCGACTACTCACATGGTGCGGCAAGTCTGCGAGAGGAGGTCTTGGGCGACTTGAACTTGGAGCTCGGGGCTTTGGGCAACCACACAACAAAAATGAGAGATGGAGGGTTGGGTAGGAAGGAGATGAAGGAGGGGCTGCTCGGGCTCTTTTATAGCCCGGAGGAGAGGAGAGAGAGTCATTGAGAGACTGGCGTGGCAGTGAGGCCGGGTGGCGGGTGGGCGGACAGACGGAGGAGGCGAGGAGGCGGTGGCGAGCGACGAGGTGCAAGCAGGCGAACACGGCGTGCTAGGGCGGCTCGGCCTCGACCCCTTAAAAAAAAATGAGCCGGCCCAACAGAGAGGATTTGAATTGAATCCAAGATTCAAGTGAAACTTCGAAACCGAAATTTGAAATGAGGTAGAAACTAGAGAATTTTGCAATTACACAATAATTTGAAATAGGTTTTGAAAACCAAGAAGACAAACGGAAAGATACTAATCGACATCCGAAAACGGGATGTTACACAATTTAACCGGATGTATGATACAATAGACTGGCAATTAGTGTGTCTGATGCAACAATCCTTTATCTGAATCTCAAGATGCTGCTATGTCTAGTTTCCAGTATCTCCTATTGGTACAGATCCGTTTTTGTTCAGAGTAGGGTCTCTTTTTCTTCTCCAGAAAAGATAGATTGTTTTATACATTCATTGCTTTCCTTTTTAGACCTGTAAAATATTTGGAATCAAAACAACCTTTTGTTTCACGGTTTTTTTAGCTCATACTTTGGACATGTCCTTGCAAAACATGGTAGTATTTCTTAGGACCGATCGGCGAGTATGGTAGTTTTATGACAATGAACCTTTTTTAGGTTGTGCTATAGAAGATCTTGAGAAACATCACCGAGGCTACCTGTTTGTGGAACCTAGTGCGGCAAACTCGAGCAAATGGTGAGGTTGTGATTCTTTAGCCGTGAAAAAGATTGGCATTGCTCTCGGGAATGAAGCAATCAACCAAGCTAGTTCGCAGCTCAAAAGTTCATTACATTACTAACAGAGCTTCAAGGTAGCATGGGCGCACGGGAGGGAGCTCGGTTGATGCATGAATTTCTTTGTCGAATGGATGTCTGCACCGCAACAACCGTGCATATGAAATCAGTGCAGGAGGTGCGAATGCTTGTACATGGGATCCGGGACATTGTGGATGAGTATTTGCATCTTGTTGGTCGGAAGCAGGACCTTTGGATGGGGTACCTATATGAAGAAAGGATTCAAGCGACGAATGTTCGCTCTCTCTAAACATGATAGCCGTGCATCGGTTAAGGAAGCGAGAGGTCAATCTTGTGCACTGTTTGTGCCAAAGACCGATGGGTTTTGATGGTGAGTGGTGGGAGTAGCAATGAAAACTCAAGTTACATTGTTGAGAGGTCCCAAAGATATGGCAAGCATTTCACGTTCCATCAAGAACGAGGATCTTGTGGGGTAGATGATGATAGGGAATCTTGATGCGATGGGTGGAAGATGGTGGCTTGGGCGCTTAGTGATAGCGCTACATGGGATGGGCGGGCTTGGTAAAACAGCTCTAGCTGCAAATGTCTACAAGAAGGCAAGAGGAAAGTTTGAATGCCACGCCTGGGTCTCTATCTCTCAAACTTATTTTAGAGAAGATGTTCTGAGAAACTTAATTGAGGAGCTTTTCAAAGATAAAGTGGATGTTCCAACTGACATTGCCAACATGGGTGCCACAAGTCTTGAAGAGACACTGAAGAGTTTTCTAGAGCACAAGAAGTACTTGATCATATTGGACAACGTTTGGACTCCAGAAGTATTCAGTGACTTGTATGTGCCACTTGTTCATAATGACAAGGGAAGTAGGCTCGTAATCACAACACGGGAAGGTGATGTTGCCAAGCTTGCTTCCAAGGGACATGTCCTAACAATGAAAACTTTACCAAGAGGCGAGTCATGGGAACTGATTTGTAAAAAGGCCTTTCCGAGAGATATAGACCATGGATGTCCTGCGGAGTTGAAGGATCTGTCCGAAGAAATAGTTGGCAAGTGTAAAGGTCTGCCTCTTGCTATTGTCTCTGTTGGTAGTCTCTTGTTTGTGCGTGAGAAAACTGTGGAAGAATGGAGACGAATCAATGACCAGCTTAGCTGGGAGATAATCAATAATCCAAGGCTGGATCATGTCAGAAATGTTCTGCTCTTGAGCTTCATATACCTTCCGACGTACCTGAAAAGTTGTTTCCTATACTACAGCTTGTTCCCAGAGAACTATCCTCTTAAAAGAAAAAAAACTTGTACGGTTGTGGATAGCAGAGGGGTTCATCGTGAAGAAGGGTGAAAGCACATTGGAGGAAGTGGCAGAAGGCTATCTAAAAGAATTGGTCCACAGGAACATGCTACAACTTACTGGAAGGAACTCATTTGGTAGGATAAAATCATTTAGAATGCATGACATCGTACGTGAGTTGGCAGTCGATTTGTGTCGGAGAGAATGCTTTGGTGTTGCGTATGAGGACGGTAAACATGGGAGATCCCTTGAGGAGAATGATGAACGTCGAGTGGTGATACACAAATTCCATGAGGATCTTCATCAATCAGTTTTAGGTGTGTACCGCCGTTCTATCATTGCGTTGGACAAGAGTATGAGTATCCCATCGTCCACTATCCTTCTATCTTCAGTATTAGAGAACTCTAGGTATCTGTCGGTCCTAGAGTTAAGTGGAGCACCCATTGAGACGGTTCCAAGTGCTATTGGTAATCTGTTCAATCTGCGACATCCGGGTTTCGTGGGCTCAAAGGTGAAACTCCTCCCCAATTCTATTGAAAAGCTGTCTAATCTGTTGACACTGGACCTTGCTGGATCTGACATACGAGAGCTTCCAAGAGGGATTGTCAAGCTGAAGAAGCTTAGGAACTTGTTTGCTGAGAAATTGCACGATAAATCTGGAGAGATTTTCGTTCTTTGTCTTGGTGTACGCATCCCCAAGGGTCTCGAACCCGACAAGCCTTCAGACGCTTCAAGGACTGGAAGCGCAGATTTAGTCTATCAAGCATCCGGGGAGCTGCGGAATCGAGAAGCATCGGGATATGGAATGTGAAGGGAATGTCTCGGGGACGCCTATGCAAGTCTCTACTTCGATTGCGATTTCATCCAACTTGTACATTGTGGCAAGCGATGAAGACGAGCCTCTCAAGTCGAATGATTTGAACCCCGCCTCTTAACCTTCAAAGGTCGTTCTTGAGAGGACGGTTAGCGGAAGGCACGTTGGCGAGTCTCTCTCATCCAAAGATGCAACAAGCAACATCTCTATGAATTGCGTCTATATTGGTCCCGATCGAGACAGGACCCCGCCACCCTTTCTCACCGTCTAATTTGTCGGACCTACGATTAACGAGCATACAACGGAGAGCGGTGGTGTTTCTCTCCGGTGGTTCCCTAATCTCAAGATACTCGGTTAAGAGACATGCACGATCTGAGCGATCGGAGATACAACAAGGTGCCATGGCGACACTTTGGAAAGATTAACACTAGTCAACCTCGACAACATGACGGAGGTCCCACTGCATTGAGTTCCTCATGTCTCTCCAATATCTAAGCTTTCGAAATCACCCCGAGTTCCTATTGTTATTGCTTGCGATTGCTCTAGAATTCGAGGTTTGCGGTGGTGGCATTCTCTCGAGACTATTGATCGCCGCTCTTACATTACGGAGATGTAAGTGCCTCAACTGGCTACTATTCGAGTACTAGTTATTAGCACCTTAGCAACACATGATGTTTTAGCATCTTCATGTCTTCTTGGCGGAGAAATGTTTTAGAGGACACATGGAGCATCATCCTCTTCAATTAGTTGCTCAAAGCGCCCGATGGTGCGTCGGAGGAAGGCATTTTAGTTACTATACATGCCGCAGATGGCTTGCGATTTTTTTCTTTGATGAATAAAGGAAGCCAATTAATCGGTCCTTGAATTCCCAATTACTTGTGTTTTCAAGATTTTCCCTACTTGTTTTTAATACCAGATCACCGCTTGTGTAGCTTGTGAATGGTGGTGCCTATTTCGGTTGTCCGTCAGACACTTGTGTGATTGCTATTGGGTTCTGATATTGTTAAGATATTCATTTGGTTGCTTAATTTGTGACTTATTGTTGGAGAGTTGGTATTAGAGTTTAACAAGAGTCTAAGTCGTAAAGTAGTCGAGAGTTGTGTTAGAGTCGGATTATAACCTTTGGCACTATAAATAAAGGATGTGAAGTCCTAAGGGACACACGATTATTTTCAAAATTCTACATGGTATCAGAGTCCAACCCTAATCCCTCACCTCAGATCTAATCCACCACCATCGTTCACCATCAACACCTGTAGTAGCCGTCTTCGTCTCTGTGCCCTCAATGGTAATGAGCGATAAAGAAATACAATGATCAATCATTGATCGCCGCTACCATGCACTTGCCTTTACTAGTTATGCCGCACGGTTTGGCTAGAAGATGGCAACAAGCACGACGTCTCTCCTACATTAAACACTCAAATTTCAATACAAGCTACAGCATCACAAGAACAACAATTAATTTACATCGCTCCTACACGTCCCTCAAATCCACAACGCTTCCCCAATACCGAACAGTCACCCCTTACTATCCTGGTACTAAAAAGGGTGTAACTTTTGACTCACAAGTCCGATCATGGCAAACCACCCCATTCTGAAATCTACACAAAATTGCCCACCTTTTCTTAGATTACCATGACTTCTAATTAAATCGTCTAACCCCCCGTTTTTATTCCAGAAGACCGACCTGTTATCTTCTGGACAGCGGGTCTTATTAAATTCATAACTTGAAAACTACTTGTCCACTCGACATGATTAAATACTCTACGAAAATATACTGAAATTATCTACAATTAATTAGTAGATGATATTCCGAAAATTCGTCATTAAGGTATCTGAATAAATCGTACAACAGAACAGCAGACTAAACAAATCTACTATTCGATTTCTCCCTAACTAGAAACATGCTAATATTTTCTCTTACTATTCCAACAAAACATGCTAGCTCCTCTCTCTCCTTTAATACAACAATAAAACGCATGCATGCATATCCCATTAAATAATCATAGCATTGCACCATAACTAATCATAGCAGTACACCACAAACTAGCTAACTAATAATTAGCATTATCTAATTCGTCTCTCTACTGCTCTAAATAATGAAACGTGCATACTAACGCCATACTCCAATTAAATATTCATAGCCATAAACTAGTCGATGCATGCCAACACTAATTAACTATTAAATTAATCTCTCTATCCCTAACAATCTCAATTAAAATAATCAAAGTAGATCCCAATTAAAAAATCACCATTAACTGATCAAGTACTTACCAGCACTATCTAGCCATGTATAAAGCAACGTTGCCCACAACTACTGCCACCGTTGCATGCGAAGGATGCACTACTAGAAAATTCCAATCACCAGCAGCCGCAGCAGCCAAAAGAAATTAATACACAAACCTCAGCCGTGACGTGGTTCTAGCTGAACCAGCGCGCACGCAGCCGGCGAACAGTGGATGACCACGTGGCAGCAACCGGCGCACGCTGCAGTAGCCTCACGCGGCGAGAGCGACGCGCGGCCGAACGGCACCCAGAGAGGCTTCTACGCGCCGGCGAGATCGGCTTTTCAGGCGGCGCCGCACGGAAAAACAAATGAGTAACTAGGTTTTCTAGACCCTCTAATCCATACCGGTACGAGCTAACTCCTCTTAAAAACTCTAAAATATTTTATTTTCATATATCTCCTTTCGTCTAATTACACATAGACTATTAAGGTTAATTTTAGGATATTACTGATAGCCTAGAGGAATCAGAGTGGAACTGGGATATCGAACCAGGTATGGAACAAGACAAACAAAGTGTGTTCGCTTTTTTAGTTTTGGACGAAGGTGTAGATGCAGCTGCCAGACAGGAGGTCTCGGGCATTGTTGATCTCACTGGTTTAGACGAAGCCTCGAAAGATCCAAACAGCACACAGCAAGACGTGCAGGATACTGCAGGAGGTGATGAGTTCCACGTGCATAAAGAGCGTGCGTGGCAGCTGCCGGCTCGGCAGGGCAAGGCGCCCACGCGCACGCAGAACAAGGCGCCGATGCTACCGCTGCTGGTGTATGAGTCCATCAGACTTTGCCAAGTTGTGTGGTGAGAAGCTCCCGAAAGAAATCGTTTGATTCTCATGACGTTTTTGCTTGTCGCTGGTTTTCTTCGCCGAGGCAGAAGCTTCACGTGACGTGGAGGAAGTTTCACAAGGAAACAAGAAAGAAGAGCAAGGGTGCTGCTGGTTCCAGGCAGGCGCAGCAATAGGAAGCAGGTCACGTGAAGACTACAGAGTAACAGAGTAGCTGCCTCAGATTCGGAGATTAAATAAATGTTGCAGATATTAATTCATATGAATTATCTTCTGTTTGCAAGGATCTCTTGTTTACATTTCTGCTTCTCCGATCAAGTCCAAACATTTATCAACAACTGTACCTGATCAAACCAAACCAGTCTTGTATATTCACTCCAGATCGATCATCACAGAGACACACAAAAGACAGAGAGATACATAGCAGCTCAAGAACCATACGTACTGCACGGGTACATGCTGCATGCATGCTCGAGCCATACTTATTATTCACTCATACATCATAGATGTGCCTTCCCCCAAGCTTCTTAGCAGTTGCAAGGGTTGCACTTGCAGTTGGAGCCGCAGCTGCAGCCATGGGCGGTCTCGCCGGACTCGGCGGCCTTCTCGAACTGCGCCTTCTCCGGCGCGATGCCGACGACGACGGTGGCCTGGGTGATGCTGCTCTTCTCTTCCAAGTCAGGGTACATCTTTCTGCAACCGACAAATCAAATTAATTCATTAGCGCAAGAAATCCTTCACTACTTACTACTACTGAAACAAATCAATAAGCATATATGCATACCCGCACTTGCAGCTTGAGCCGCAGCTGCAGTCTGATCCACAACTGCAAGACATGCCTGCAACTCTGTAAGCTCAAACTGCTCAAGATGAAGGGAGAAGAAGAGCTTTGAGACGATGAGCACAACGCAAAGACTCGACTCCTGAACCACTATTTATTGGACTGAATTAAGGCAAAGTGTACAAGACGACGTTGTCGCGTGTCACGTACGGTGCTATAGGCTGTCTGGAATTAGTCTTTGGGAGTTCTCGCTCTTCCAATCAATGGCCATTTCTGATGGTTAATTAACTTTTGAGGGCGAAAGCTTCTATAAATTAAGCTTTCTATTTGATAATGTTATCATCGGCCACACCGATGTTACTGAATCCCCAATGATGGTGAGTGCAAGTTTTACAATTAATGGATGACTCGTCGGTCAAGGGAGACAACGACGGAGACCTAACGCCATTACTATGGCAACAACAAACGTGTGGTTGCGATACTGATTTTATAGCCGAAGCTTTACAAATACAAAGGTTCGGATTTGCATCTAGACCCTCTGTGTATACGAGCTAGTCTTATGATTAGTAGTTAGCTCACATATTATAATATCGATAAATATCTCATCCCTACACGCGTTAAAATAAAAGAGTACCTAATAATACATAAACAGTCGGAAATTAGCCTTAGGGCTAAGTTCTTACATAACGACCCAATAGGCTTAAAAAAAGTAAACAACGTCAAAAGATAAATAAACCAAAAGGTTCTCAGTAAAGCTCAAAAGGAACGACTCAAAATAAACCTTACACACAGTGGCTGCCTAATACTACTAAAGTAACAATAGATTACCAGGGCAACAAATCCATTCTATGGAACTCATTTACTTGATGAATTTTCTGAATAGAGTTCTGTACGTCTCTGTGTATATCCAACACGGTATTCTGGTGTGCCGAAAAATCGATAATCTGATCTTAGCACAGACAACTAGAAGTCATTTGCTTGCTTCCGTGGAAAGGGTACTGTGCTAAAATGTGGTTGCTTTCTGCTAAAGTAACAATGCATGGTTGACTTCTCTTCCCTCATCTGATTACACCAACCAAGTTAATTAAGAAGTTAAGATACAAGACCTAATAAGATAACACTATTTTATGTTTATGACTTTCGAAACTGCCAGCCGGCAAGATATGGGCCTTCTTTGCTCCTCCTTTTCATGTCTTTTGCCTCAAAGCAAGTGATCTGCACTAATGGCATAAGGAAACATAGAGACATTTGTATGTTGCGGTAGCAAGAAAGTGTGATGAAGACAATGTACTTTCTTTGTATTTTCTTAGCCTCCTCTGTAACCTTCTACATGCCATGCTTGTCATTTTGTAAGTATGAGCTGTAATTGATAAGGCCAATGACAATGGAAATATAGAAAGAATGATTGTACAATGTTTGTTTACGTACTCTTGATTATTCATAACTATAATAAAATGCTCGTTATTCATGTCAACTTCTGAACTCTCGTATCTATCATTGTATATTTGTACTGCCAAGCAATTATTATTTCCATCCCAAGGCATAATGCTTGCTTCAAGCAGAGAGCACATATGAATCACAATGTTAAGATTACCAACAAAGGGTAATTATCAACACTACTGTATACAAGGAACCTTTCTTGTAACATTAATCAATAGGCGTGATGCTAGATTTGCCAACTTGTCTGTTTTAGTTGTTCTGACTGAGACAACAATAAAAACGTCACATCCAGCACGTCAAGAATCTAGGAGATTTATTTGTTTGTTTTGATGCTGACATAGAAAACGTTATCACAATGCATTAACAAAGATCATGTCAAATTCTTAGCTACTTACTAGTCCTATGTGTGCAAAACTAATGAGGATTGGGAAGTAGAAAAGCTCCATAGCAGAGCTGCCAGAACATATCTGATTACGAACACCAAAAGGCTTTCTGAAGTTAGCTGCAAACTATTGATTCTTCTAATTACTTTCCTTCTGCACGGAACCAAAAGGCACTCCTGTAGTTTTTTTTTTTTTGCTATCGCCTGGCAGCGCTAGGCAAACTGTCATTTGTATTTTGTACAATCCTTTTTTAATGCAATAATGGCACTTTTGCCGTTTCCAAATTTTTTTTGCAAAAACTAGGGGTTGGATCATATCAGACTACAGTGAAAAAGAAAGCAGCATATTTTATACCGACAGGGTTCATCTAATACGTTGGAATTATTGGCTTCATCATTTAACAACTGAGTTAGTGAGTTAGTGGCTCTTTATGCAGCTTTCATGCCTAAATTTCAAACTAAAAATGTTTGCTGTTCCAGTTTCAGTGCTTGACCGGCATCAAGGGAATTTGTTCACAGTTTGGCGTTCTTTTTCAGAAATATCACATCGAGGACGCCAGCACGGAAACGAAAGGTAGGGCCAAATGTTGACAGAAAAAGGTATTGGCCGCATATCTCCATTTGCAACACAGCTCTCCATTGCATCTAAACATATTGTGCTGAGGGGAAATTTTTGCAAAACAGTTCTCCACTGCGTCAGTGTCTAAGGAAAAATGCAGCCTCAGTCGACAATAATTTTGCTCAAATCAATGCCATCTGGATCTGAGGCATCCATAAGGTCTCTTAGACCAACTCTCAAATCTGGTACCCCCTCTTGCAAGATGGCACATACTGCAAATATTGGAACACCCTGCACTCTCATCTTCAGTTCTTTGTACATTGCATCAGCTCCCTCTTCATCTATTTTGTTTGCAACAATCAATGATGGGCGCTTTGTCAAGCCCTCTTGGTAATGCTCCAGCTCCACGACCAAATCCCGCAGTTGCTCCCATGGTGGGACACCCTTCCTACCGTTGAGCGTGGCTGCCAGGTCAAGGACATAAGCCAGAACTTTGGTGCGCTCTATGTGCCGCAAGAAAGCATGGCCCAGGCCACGGTTCTCATGAGCACCTTTGATCAGACCGGGTATATCAGCCACTTTCACTGAGAAGTAGTCCTCGTAGGTTAGGCTACCAATATTAGGCCTCAGTGTGGTGAATGCATAGTCAGCTATCTCCGGACGAGCCCTCGAGAGAGCGGTCAGCAATGTGCTCTTGCCAGCATTAGGCAGACCAACAAGGCCTACATCAGCAATGCTCTTCAGCTCCAAGATAAGAGAGGTCTCAGTTCCCAGCTGTCTAGTACTCAAACGAGCCATCTCCTCTTGTCTATTTGCTTTGCACAGCCGCACATCCTTGCTGATACAAGCATTCCCTAGCCCGCCTTCCCCTCCTCGTGCTATGATTAACCGTTGCCCAGGTTTTGTCATTTCAGCAACAGAGTATTGTACCTCTTTCTCTACCCTCTCCTCCTCTGCCTCCTCCTCCTCATCCTCCATGTCGAACTCGTCTTCATCCTCCCAAAATTCTTCATCCTCGTTCTTAAACTGATCCTTTTCGTCATTCTCCACCTGATGTGGATAGCTACTTACGTCACAATCTTCAGTGCTTGAAAATCCAGTCTTGGAGCACGTATTAAAGTATGTTTGCTTCTCCCACTGATTGTTGTTTCCTCTTTCAGCTTCATTTCCATCAGTGCTATCATTGGGAGCAATCTGCTGACTGGATAAGATGCCATCCAAACCTTTCATCATCTTGCTGTTCATCTGACTGGAACTAGCTGGCGAGTGGTCTGCAGCATCTGGGATATCCCAGGGATCTAGAGCTCTGGTTGGTTTATTTACGGCAAGAGAAGGTTGCTCCCCTCGGATTAGATGAATCACTGTGCCTACTGGTACTTGCGTGATCTGTTAGACAGAAGAAGAGAAGGAGATATGTCACTGTCAGTTTTGTTTCAAACAATAAACTTAGTAAGCTAGAGAAGCACATCTATATTCATATGCTTGTGGTGACCTTGTCAGAACCTCTTGTTCCTATCTGATTCTTCGAAACTCCATGCCCTCCTCGGCCTGCTTTCTGAAAAACGTGAAGTACACAGGCTTAAAGTCAGGTAAGCATCCATTCTCCAGAGTTGTCTTCCTCAAGGGAAAGGCTACATATCATACTAAGCTACACTGTGATAAGACACTATAGGTTCCTTAATGAAGTCAGGGATAGCCTTTTCTAATTCAACAGTATTCAGTCTCAGTTTGTCCACTAGAACACATTTTTTTATGGACATGGATCCTACACCTGGCACAACAATCAGTGCAGAAAATGTATTTATCTCTGGCAAAACACACAATATGATGTCCTTAAAACATACCATGTGGTGTTGCAAGCTACTGAAATCCCAGATAGACCTTGAGCACTCGAGAATGACATCACCACCTCTTCCTCCATTGCCACCTGCATGTTTGTAAGCAAGGAACACCTGATCAGGATCCATTGCTTTAGATTGTGAATAATACAAATACCGATGACTGTTAAATTAAACTAAGTAGCAGGAACAAACTTTGACCAACTTAAACAGGGGAAGCACTAAAAACATTTTGTAGTAGTGCAAACGGCACATTATAAACCTCTCATTTCGCACCACCTCAGCATGTGGAGCTCATCAAACAGAAATTGCATGAACCGACAAAATCAGAAGATCAATCAACATTACCAGATGTTATAGTCTTCTGCTAACAAATAGTTGGACGGTTGAATTGAACAGAACCAAAATATTCGTATCGAGAATGTATCAAGAGTCAGACTGAAGGAGCTTGGTTGATCGGTAAAGTAACTAAATTGGGAATCCGAAAATGATCCTAATGAAGCAAACAAGCCAATACAGCCTAAACTAGAACTAGTACCACATGCTGGTTTCATGACATGTGACTGCACGGGCAGTGCAGCAGGGGAGTTCTCACCATCAGGCTTGCCTCGGCGGTCGGACCTGGAGCGCCTGAGGCTGATGCAGCCGTTGCCCCTGTCACCACCCTTGGCCCGCAGACGGAACCTGTCCACCATGCCCCGCGCCTGCACCAACCAATAGCAGACACAATACATAGCATACCTCAGTAAGTTTAATGTCGATCCTTTGTAGCAAAAGAATCTCAACCTTGACACAAATGTAAATGTACAGCACACACCGTGCGCTGGTTGGGAACTAGACTTGGCATGGTATGAATGTAAATTCGAGGTAAAGATGAAATTGCAAGCCAGGCCTTTGTTTCAAGCCAAAGCCAAACCTACTGAGTAGAAAAGGGGACCTGACCTGCAAAGGCGCTGCCTTTCCCTTCCTCCCCTCCGGGGCAGAGCCGTACGCCCACGCTGCCGGGTACTGCGCCGCCATCTTCACCGGAGAGATACGGCGGAGGAGGGCCTGCTGCCGGCGCCACATCTCCACTGGCGCGTCCACGGTTGTTGCGTTCCGCCGGGAGGGAAGCAAGAAAGAGGTTGAGGAGCGGCGGCGGAGACGGGAAAGAGGAGACGAGGGAGCGAGCGACGGCCCACGGGCTAGTAGGCTGTAATTTTCGATTGATTTCTGGAATGGATCGTGTGGGGTCACGTGTCAGTGGGGTAGAACCGAGAGCAGGGCTGAGGCTGCGCTCGTGGGCCGTGTGATAAGGATCCGACGGATGGCAGTCGGTGGGAGAACTAAATGGGCGTCGAGAAAGAAGTCAAAGAACAACTGCTTACGGAACGGGACTGGGTGTAACGATGAGTCTAGGTCCCACAGAAATGTTGGACACACCTGTCACTGGAATTCATTGAAGGTGTGGCGTGAGGTGCCGGTACGTGTAGAGTGCAGTAGACCTCGAGGGGACGCGAGAGGATGCGAACGTCATGAATGCGGATGGAGTAGCCGAGGCGTGAGCACCTGGCGACGAGATCCGGCAGCGGGGTGTGCTCGCACTGCCTCCGCGACCGGCTCCTCCGCCTCTGCATCATGCACGTGCGCCTCCCCCTCCTCTTCGTCGTCGGCCTCCGGCGACGCGGTCGGCCGGGTCCACAGCCTCATCGAGCGGGAGCACCGAATCGCGCGGTCACGGTCCGTCGCCGCGTCCTCCTCCGCCGCGGTGGCCGCCACCGCTGCAGGCGGCGTCGGCGGGAGGCGGAAGGCGAGGGTTTGGAGGTGGCCGCCGTTCTAGAAGACTGCGGCGAGGGAGGAGGGAGTAGTGATCATCAGATTATTTATGTCAGCACATGTTTCGCCGCATCTATAAATACCAGCTATAACTACTAGTAGTAGTTAAGCTCCCGGTCGCAAATAACGCTATATATACCGTAATCTTCCAATCTCCTAGTGCTACAGTTCATCGTTGAACGGCACATCACCATCCTCTGCCTCTTCCTGCTCTTTCTTTCTGCACCCCCAGCGGCAGCTCCATGCGCACCTGGAGTTGAACGTCTGCAGCTTCTTGGACTGCACCGACACGATCCCCGCGGTGGCCGCTGCCCTGGGCAGCACGATGGCGTAGCCGTCGTCCATGTAATCGGTGCCCTCCGGGAACACCTGCCACAGCAGGCCCCCCGCTCCGCCGCCGCCGCGCCGCGTGGAAGCTAGCAGCGCCCCGTACACGGTCTGAATGAACCGGTCCCTCGACGTCGCGTTGAAGGCGCCCCCGGCCTTGGTCGTCACCCCGAACTCCGTGAACACCACCGGCATCGGTTAAGGAAGCAGAGGTCAATCTTGTGCACCTATTTCAGGCCAAAGACCGATGGGTTTTGATGCCGAGTGGTGGGAGTAGCAGTGACAACTCAAGTTACATTGTTGAGAGGTCCCAGCATATGGCAAGCATTTCACGTTCCATCAGCGACGAGGATCTTGTGGGGGTAGATGATGATAGGGAAGTACTGATGCAGTGGCTGGAAGATGGTGGGTTGGAACGCTCAGTGATAGCGCTACATGGGATGGGCGGGCTTGGTAAAACAGCTCTAGCTGCAAATGTCTACAAGAAGGCGAGAGGAAAGTTTGAATGCCACGCCTGGGTCTCCATCTCTCAAACTTATTTTAGAGAAGATGTTCTGAGAAACTTAATTGAGGAGCTTTTCAAAGATAAAGTGGATGTTCCAACTGACATTGTCACCATGGGTGCCATAGGTCTTGAAGAGACACTGAAGAGTTTTCTAGAGCAAAAGAAGTACTTGATCATATTGGACGACGTTTGGACTCCAGAAGTATTTAGTGACTTGTATGTGCCACTTGTTCATAATGACAAGGGAAGTAGGCTGGTAATCACAACACGGGAAGGTGATGTTGCCAAGCTTGCTTCCAAGGGACATGTCCTAACACTGAAAACTTTACCAAGAGGCAAGTCATGGGAACTGATTTGTAAAAAGGCCTTTCCGAGAGATACAGACCATGGATGTCCTGCGGAGTTGAAGGATCTGTCCGAGGAAATAGTTGGCAAGTGTAAAGGTCTGCCTCTTGCTATTGTCTCAGTTGGTAGCCTCTTGTTTGTGCGTGAGAAAACTGTGCAAGAATGGAGACGAATCAATGACCAGCTTAGCTGGGAGATAATCAACAATCCAAGGCTGGATCATGTCAGAAATGTTCTGCTCTTGAGCTTCATATACCTTCCGACGTACCTGAAAAGTTGTTTCCTATACTGCAGCTTGTTCCCAGAGGACTATCCTCTTAAAAGAAAAAAACTTGTACGGTTGTGGATAGCAAGAGGGTTCATCGTGAAGAAGGGTGAAAGCACACTTGGAGGAAGTGGCGAAGGCTATCTAAAAGAATTGGTCCACAGGAACATGCTGCAACTTGTTGGAAGGAACTCATTTGGTAGGATAAAATCATTTAGAATGCATGACATTGTACGTGAGTTGGCAGTCGATTTGTGTCGGAGAGAATGCTTTGGTGTTGCGTATGAGGACGGTAAACATGGGAGATCCCTCGAGGAGAATGATGAACGTCGAGTGGTCATACACAAATTCCATGAGGATCTTCGTCAGTCAGTTTTAGGTGTGTACCGCCTTCGTTCTATCATTGCGTTGGACAAGAGTATGAGTATCCCATCGTCCACTATCCTTCTATCTTCAGTATTAGAGAACTCCAGGTATCTGTCGGTCCTAGAGTTAAGTGGACTACCCATTGAGACGGTTCCAAGTGCTATTGGTAATCTGTTCAATTTGCGCCATCTGGGTTTGCGTGGCTCAAAAGTGAAACTCCTCCCCAATTCTATTGAAAAGCTGTCTAATCTATTGACACTGGACCTTTGTGGATCTGACATACGGGAGCTGCCAAGAGGGATTGTTAAGCTGAAGAAGCTTAGGCACTTGTTTGCTGAGAAACTACACGATGCATCCTGGAGAGATTTTCGTTCTTTGTCTTGGTGTACGCATCCCCAAGGGTCTCGGGAACTGACAAGCCTCTGAGACGCTTCCTGACCGGAAGTGCAGGATGAGTCTGTCGAGCATCTGGGGGAGCTATGGCAACTGAGAAGCATCAGGATATGGAATGTGAAGGGAATGTACTGCAGACGCCTATGCAAGTCTCTACTTCAGTTGCAATTCTGTCCAACTTGTACATTGTGGCAAGCGATGAAGACGAGGCTCTCAATCTGAATGATTTGAACCCCCCGCCTCTTAACCTTCAAAGGCTGTTCTTGAGAGGACGGTTAGCGGAAGGCACGTTGGCGGAGTCTCCTCTCTTCCAGCACGCGACTGGGCAAAATCTGTATGAATTGCGTCTATATTGGTCCCGACGAGACAGAGCCCTGCCACCCCTTTCTCATTGTCTAATTTGTCGACCTCGATTAACTGAGCATACTGGAGAGAAGCACTGGTGTTTCTCTCTGGGTGGTTCCCTAATCTCAAGATACTCTGGTTAAGAGACATGCCTGATCTGAAGCGACTAGAGATACAAGAAGGTGCCATGGCGACACTGGAAAGATTAACACTAGTCAACCTCGACAACATGACGGAGGTCCCACCTGGCATTGAGTTCCTCATGTCTCTCCAATATCTAAGCTTTCTGGAAATCACCCCTGAGTTCCTAGTGTTATTGCGCGATTGCTCTAGAATTCGAGGTTTGCGGTGGTGGCATTCTCTCCGAGACTGCTGATCGTTGCTGTTCTGTTCTGGAGATGTAAGTGCCTCAATTGGCAGCTACTATTCGAGTACTAGTTCTTAGCACCTTAGCAACACATGATGCTTTAGCATCTTCATGTCTTACTGGCAGGAGAAATGTTTTAGAGGGATACATGGAGCATCATCCTCTTCAATTAGTTGCTCAAAGCGCCAGTAGTGCGTCTGGAGGAAGACATTTTAATTAGTACACGTGCCGCAACTGTTTCTTAAGGCTTGCGGTTTTCTGTTTCGTTTGAGAATAAAGGAAGCCAATTAACTAGTCCTTGAAACCCCAATTACTTGTGTTTTCAAGATTTTCCCTACTTGTTTTTAATACCAGACCGCTTGTGAATGGTGGTGCCTATTTTTGTAGACACTTGTGTGATTGCTATTGGGTTATGATATTGTACAGATATTCATTTGGTTGCTTAATTTGTGACTTATTGTTGAAGAGCTAGTACTAGAGTTTAATAAGAGTAAGTCGTGTGCGAGTCAGAGAGTTGTGTTAGAGTCGCATTGTAATATTTGTCACTATAAATAAAAGGTGTTGTGTGTTCTAAGGGATACACAATTATTCTCAAAATTCTACATGGTATCGAATTGTTTGGCTCGAGGTCAGATGCCTTGAATGAGCAGATGGGGAGGTTTGCAAAAAATTGTTTTTGAGTGATTGTGTAGTATATTTAAATATTCATGCATGTCGTATGTTTATATAAGGTTGCAGTTGTAGATTGCCAAGCAAATTATGTTCTAATAACTCTTTATTACTATAATATCCCTGAGATTAAAATAAATAGACACGTAAGTCTCAATAATTTTTTTTAGATTACAACAATTGACACACACATACACAAGCGCACACGCGAGTACGTTCACACGCAAGATCTAGTGTGCGATTCTTCAAAAATTTGATGCCACTATCGTATTTAACAACTATACAATGAATGATGGCTATGATAAAACGACTGCATTTGACTATCTAGACCAGTTGAACTAAATGAATAATCAGAGAGATCATTATTATTATTATTATTATTATTATTATTATTATTATATATATATATATATATATACACACACACACACACACTACTTAAAAATACGAGTTGGTGGCGGTGCATGTCCTCCTAACTTACTTGACATCCGTTGGATCGGGAAGCACCAATAGATCCAGATCTCAGTGCGGCCAAGAATCAAGCACTGCCATTGCGCCCACAACCACGCCCCACTCCGCCTCCCCCTCTCCTCACGATCCCCACCCGACACCGCCTCCCACTGCTGTAATCGCCTCCTCTCTCTCTCTCTCACTCGCAATGCATGAATCCGCCTCCCGACGACATGAATCGCCTCTACACCGCCTCTCTACCGGAGGAGACCAAGCCATGGCACTTGGCCTGCCGTCGCTGAAATTTTTTAGGAAAATGATTTTGTTGCAATTATTGTTGCCGATTGTTGCACACATGAAATCAAAATGTTTCATAAGTAAGTTTAAATGTTGCAACAATTATTTTCAGATGTTTCCACTATTATTTTCAAATGTTGTAATGTTGTAACATCAAAATTTGTTTGTTTAGGGATATTTGAACTAGTTTTTAAAAGTACAGTCATGTTCTATACTGATGGTTTCATACATTTTCGATGAGAATTTGCTATTTTTCCTATTTTTTGTTAGCATTGTATTTATCATTTGCGCATTTTGTTGCACATATATTTTCTTGGAGGTTTCCCATCGTACATCTGAGCGCTAGTTCCGTCCTTACATTATTAAAGAAATAGAAAAAGAAGTTATCACGTTTGCTTTCAGGGACTAGAAATTACTACGATAATCAGTAAAAATGAGAAAGATCTTGACCATCAATTTTGGTAGCTCTAGATTATAATGGTGTAGATTTAAGTGATACAGATAGGTACTAAGAGTTGTAGAACTAATACAAATATACACTCAAAATATAAAGATCTAGATGTCTTATGGAAACAAATTGAGTTTGTTCGGGAGTAGTAAATAATAAGATGGAGCACGCAAATACAAGACGATTTTGGAAATATGCCACTCCTGAGTTTGTGGTTTTGAAATATGCCACTTCTCAGTTTTTTCTTTGAAATATGCCACTCCTCATTACAGTCGAGAGTGGTATATTTCAAAGAAAAAACTCAAGAGTGGCATATTTCAAAATCACAAACTTCAATGGCATATTTCAAATTATGCCCAAATAGAAATATGCATCCAGGTGAGATAACGCAGGGTACTACTCTCTCTCGATCGAACCGATACAGGGTACTACTTAGCTAGCTACTCTAGGCTGGGGGCAAATATGTAGAAGTGCACAAGCCATTATAAAATCCTCCAGATATAAATGAAGGGAAGTTCCACGCGCAATGCGATAGGCCATGCCATCATTTTTTTTGAGCCGTCCGATCGTCGTTTACTTCGTTTGGACACCGTTCGATCGAGCGCTGATTTTTTCCTTCGCGCGGGCCGAACACGCAGCCTCTCCACGCGCGGGCCCCACGCACGACGCGCCAGCCTTTCCACGCACGAAGGTCGCTCGCCCGCACGTTTCTTCGCGTTTCTTCATGACGCGGGCCACACCGGGGCGTCAGTCACGCTCACGGCACGCAAACGCGCGCCGCAGGCCCACTAGTCATGTCTCATGTGATGTATGGAACAGAGTAGACGAGGCAAACCGGACTCATGAACTTCTACATGTGTTGCTATTCATTGATGCATGCCAAGTTAGGGTCAAATTATATAGGACATAAAATGTTAGTAATTGAAGTACAAATTACTTCCTCGAGAAAAAAAATGATTTTTTACTTACTTTTCAAAGTCAATCAATAACTAGCGCTTTGCCTCTATCTCCACTCTTGGATTAACGAGAGCTCTATACGCTTCTTTGCCTCAGTGAGACTCTGTGTGCGTTGCTAGCTAACAAGAAAGACTATCACTCGACCCTCAGACCCCACAGGTCCCACCATCAGCAAGCAGCCTTTCCCTCCTGCCCACAGCAAGCAGCAGCTGCAGCGCGAGACACCAACAGAGTAAAGTACACTGTAGATCTCTAAACTTGGCTGGTTGGATCACTTAGGTCCATCATCTATGAAACCATATATTTAGGTACCTAAACTTTTTTAAGTGTGTCATCGGAGGTCCCAAAGCGGTTTTCCTCGGTTTGACTGGATTTGACCGAGGGACCTAAGTGATCCAACCAGACAAGTTTAGAGACCCACAGTGTACTTTACTCTAAACGTTTCATACAAAATTTGCATTCAATCAACCAGCTACATAAAGTATTATCACAAACCACAGATAATCTAATTATTTACAGAGATCCTTTAAATATGTTATTGATGTGTGCACATATTTATCCATAAAAAGATTCCACCAATTCAAAAGAGGATAGATTCACCACCACCACCAAGTTCTTTTATAATAGTAAAGACGAGGATTACATAACTTGAATGGCTAGTGCCTGAACTGACATTACCTAATGGTACGTAGCAATTATCTTGTTTTCATCGGTTAAAGTGCATCCGAACATAAAGAACTTTGCGCAACGGCACAAAAAAGAGTGTCGAGGGTTAGAATCCTAGACTACTAGCAGACGTTGTCTATAGTCTTTGCCACGTAGGATTTAAGCTGATGTGGATGAAAGATAATAAAGAGAGAGAAATGTGCTATCTACAATCTTGTAGCCGACTATAGCACCAGAACCAAGAAAAACATTAAAAGACTGTGTGTTGTCTATAATCTTGGTGGTGGTGGTGAATCTATCCTCTTTTGAATTGGTGGAATCTTTTATCGATAAATATATACACACATGTATAACATATTTAAAGGATCTTCAGAATAATTAGATTATCTGTGGTTTGTGATAATATTTTATGTAGTCGTTGATTGAATGCAAATTTTGTACTAAACTTTTAGAGTAAGTACACTGTGGGTCTCTAAACTTGGTGGTTGGATCACTTAGGTCCCTTGGTCAAACCCAGAAAACTGCTGGGACCTCCGATGACACGCTTAAAAAGTTTAGGTACCGAATATGTGGTTTCATAGACGAGGGCCTAAGTGATCCAACCAGCCAAGTTTAGGGACCCACAATGTACTTTACTCAATAAAATATGTCCCGTTTTACAGCTCTGCCCCCAAATCTCGCGATTCAGTCGAGATCTGGGCGCTGGCGATGAGGTGACCGACGGCCGACGTGTGGCCTTCGGCGAGTAGGTGTTTGCTATCACCTCCTTGTTTCCTCCTGACCTAGTCCAAGCTAGTAAGTATAATTCCCTCTCCCTTTTCTCTACACATCAATCTGATATTTAGAAATTGTATTTGTATTCCTCAACTGGTCTTCTCAAATCTCAATGCGAATTGCGTATTTGCATCTGCTATTTTTCTAGGACTTTTTGGAAATGGATAGATATCTCAAGTCGTGGGTGTCCAAATCAAACACCCCAAGTTCTTCACAAGATTTACCTATAATTGAAGAGGAAGGAACTTAGGATGAAGCTGCGGTGAATAGCATTGAAGTGTCATCTTCTACAAAAGATGTTGATTTGTCTGTTCTTGCAGTAGATCCCGCATTGAGAAAACCGATTTCACAATATTGAACTGCCAAAGTTCGTGATTCCATCGTACCGTCCACTCTAGCTTCCTGTCCTGTACACCGGTGCCATCTTGACTCAAACTTGCAACAAGCCCACTTTGTTTCTATCGAACATGTTGTCCTATGAGTGAAATGCAATTACAAATGCCAACTACTACATATGCAGTGTTCATTTGGCATTCGTATCATGCAGCGGACAAGAAACAGACTGCAGACAGAGAGCTGTATTTTGATTCTTGTCGAGATACTTCATCTGCGGCCTTCACGTTGCATTGTTTCTTCGTGCAAGCACATTGCTATCAGCGAGTCACATCGAGGAAGGGACAGGGACAGTGGGTCCCACGGCCAAAGCCGAGTTCATCATTGGACGAAACGGTGACGTCGCAAGGACCAAGCTATTTTTGTTCACAGAACGAAGCAAGCTAACAGAGCAAAGGACAAGAAAATTCCAACAATTAATATCAGAACTTAAAAACGATGCATGAAGATAAGTCATCAAAGAAGGAGACACTATAGGCGGTGGCCGTTGTCGGAAGATCGCTGATGAGAGGAGTCTCGATTCAATATCCAATGCTGACAGAGACAAACTACGGCATGTGGATGGTAAAGATGAAAATCATTCTAAGATCTCTTGGTGTATAGGCGGCAATAGAAGGCGTTGCACTGATGTCAGTAGAGATCGACCAGGGCGCTTTAGCCGCTATTTCCCAAGCCGTGCCGGATGCGGTGATGATGGTCATCGCAGAAAAGGAAACGGCCAAGGCTGCATGGGATCCAATCCAAGAGATATATGTGGGTGAAGATCGAGTAAAGAAAGCAAGAGTGCAGGTACTGAAGAGGCAATTTGATCATATGATCATGGAAGACTCTGAAACAATTAGTGTATTCTCCCCAAAACTCTCCACACTGGTCGGAGAAATTCGCTCTCTTGGTACAAAGATAAAAGATAGCGTTGTGGTTGAGAAACTATTTAGTGTTGTTCCTGATCGCTTTCTTCAAATTGTCAGAACAATCGAGCAGTGGGATGATGTGTCCACAATGTCTTTGTCAAAAGCAATTGGACGTCTCAGGGCATTTGGGGAAAGCACAAAAGGGAGGCATACCGAGAGAACTGAGAGAATTGGCGAACATCTCATGCTTACCTGTGAGCAATGGGAATCTCTGGCCGGAAAAGAGAAGAATACCGGTGAGAGCTCCAGTCACGGGCATTGACGAGGCGGCATAGGTGGACATGTAAACATGGCTGGACAAGGCGGTGGTGACAGATCTCGTGATAAATTATATGTCAAGTGTTTTGAATGTGAAGAATTCGGTCACTACGCGTCGAAGTGCCGTAGCCACATAAAGTGATTCAACTGCAACAAGTATAGACACTACGCTTCGGATTGCCAAAACAAGAAGAAGAACGAGGAGGTAAACCTCACCCGAGTCTGCGAAGACGATGACAAACCTACCGTGCTTCTATTCTTATATGTCAAAGAAGCGCCGGTCATGGTGATGTTGAACGAGGAGAACATAGTTTCTAAACTATGCACAGAGGGAGGCAACCACGATCACTCTGATCTGTGGTACTTGTACAATGGAGTAAGCAATCACATGACAGGAGATTGCTCCATGTTCCATAAGCTCAACGAGAAGATTTTGGAGAAAGTCAAGCTTGATGATGGCTCCACGGTACAGATACGAGGCAAATGAACAACACTGTTGCAATGTAAGAACGATGATCAGAAGATGCTACCAGACATTTAATTTATATCGAGTTTGTGCAACAACATACTTAGTCTCAGTTAGTTGGCGGAAAAAAGGGTGCAAGGTGGAGCTACAGGATGAGCTTGCGTGTCTATGATAAAAATAAAGATCTGTTGATGAAATTGAAAAAAATCATCGAACCGGTTGTACAAAGTTTCTCTGAAAACTTGTAAGCTGGTTCGTCTGAAGGACAGCATGGAGGAACTGGAGTGGAACTGGGATATCAAACCAAGTATGAAACAAGACAAACAAAGTGTGTTCGCTTTTTCAGTTTTGGACGAAGGTGTAGACACAGCTGTCGGACAGGAGGTCTCGGGCAAACGTAGAGGTCCAGACACGCGTACCAAGGCGTACATGACGCTGCAAGGCGGTGATGAGTCCCACACGTACGTACACACAGCTGGAGGCGACAGGCCTCATGAGCATGCACGCGTAGCAGCCGGTGGCTCGGGAGTTTAGCACAAGCACACGCACACGTAGAGGGGGCGGTGCAAAGGCAACGCACAGCGTGGCAGAAGGCGGCTCGGCAGGGCAAGGCGCCCACGCGCACGCAGAACAAGGCGCCGATGCTGCTGCTGAAGGCAGCGGCACAGAAAGTCAAGGCGGCGGACGAGTGGGTCCCATGGCCAAAGCCGAGTTCATCGCTGGACGAAACTGCGACGTCGCAAGGACCGAGCGATTTCCTGCAACGAAGCAACGTAACAGAGCAAAAGACAAGGAAATTCCAACATTGAATGACGCCGGTGTCTGCGGGAACGGATGGCTGCACGGCACGCACTGCATCCAAGTTATGCTGCTGGCCGTGGCCCGTTCCGACTCCGGCGGCGACGCTGTACGTGAGACCTCTCAGCCTGGTTCAGGTGCAGGAAGCCGTCGCCGTCGACGTGGATGGTGCTGTTCCAGCCGGGGCAGGGGACCAGGCGCAGGCTGAAGCCGCCGTTGCGTGGGGCGTCTTGGTGCGCGGCCGCGGCGGCGGGGTGGATGACGGCTACAATAAGTAGATAGTAGTACTGTTTACTAGTGTTTGTTCCTCGAGATCGATGTGGTTGTGGATGCATGCTTCCTTAAAATTTAAATAATTCACTACTACTCGCTTCATCGATGCAATTAAGGCGGGAAATCAGATTCGGAGATTAAATAAATGTTGCAGATATTAATTCAGATGAATTTTCTTCTGTTTGCAAGGATCTCTTGTTTACATTTCTGCTTCTCCGATCAAGTCCAAACATTTATCAACAACTGTACCTGGTCAAACCAAACCAGTCTTGTATATTCACTCCAGATCGATCATCACAGAGACACACAAAAGACAGAGAGATACATAGCAGCTCAAGAACCATACGTACTACACGGGTACATGCTGCATGCATGATCGAGCCATACTTATTATTCACTCATACGTCATAGATGTGCCTTCCCCCAAGCTTCTTAGCAGTTGCAAGGGTTGCACTTGCAGTTGGAGCCGCAGCTGCAGCCATGGGCGGTCTCGCCGGACTCGGCGGCCTTCTCGAACTGCGCCTTCTCCGGCGCGACGCCGACGACGACGGTGGCCTGGGTGGTGCTGCTCTTCTCTTCCAAGTCAGGGTACATCTTTCTGCAACCGGCAAATCAAATTAATTCATTAGCGCAAGAAATCCTTCACTACTTACTACTACTGAAACAAATCAATAAGCATATATGCATATATACCCGCACTTGCAGCTTGAGCCGCAGCTGCAGTCTGATCCACAACTGCAAGACATGCCTGCCTCTCTGTAAGCTCAAACTGCTCAAGATGAAGGGAGAAGAAGAGCTTTGAGACGATGAGCACAACGCAAAGACTCGACTCCTGAACCACTATTTATTGGACTGAATTAAGGCAGTGTACAAGACGACGTTGTCGCGTGTCACGTACGGTGCTATAGGCTGTCTGGAATTAGTCTTTGGGAGTTATCGCTCTTCCAATCAATGGCCATTTCTGATGGTTAATTAACTTTTGGGGGCGAAAGTTTATATAAATTAAGCTTTCTATTTGATAATGTTAACATCGGCCACATCGACTGAATCCCCAATGATTGTGAGTGCAAGTTTTACAATTAATGGATGACTCGTCGGTCAAGGGAGACAACGACGGAGACCTAACGCCATTACTATGGCAACAAACGTGTGGTTGCGATACTGATTTTATAGCCGAAGCTTTACAAATACAAAGGTTTGGATTTACATCTAGACCCTCTGTGTATACGAGCTAGTCTTATAATCAGTAGTTAGCTTACATAGTATAATATCGATAAATATCTCATCCCTACACGCATTGAAGTAAAAGAGTATCTAATAATACATAAACAGTCAGAAATTAGCCTTAGGGCTAAGTTCTTACATAACGACCCAATAGGCTTAAAAAAAGTAAACAACAGCAAAAGATAAATAAACCAAAAGGTTCTCAGTAAAGCACGACTCAAAATAAACCTTAAACACAGTGGCTGCCTAATACTACTAAAGTAACAATAGATTACCAGGGCAACAAATCCAATCTATGCAACTCCTTTACTTGACGAATTTCCTGAATAGAGTTCTGTACGTCTCTCTGTATATCCAACACGGTATTCTGATGTGCCAAAAAATCGATAATCTGACCTTGAGCACAGACAACTAGAAGTCATTTGCTTGCTTCCGTGTAAAGGGTACTGTGCTAAGATGTGGTTGCTTTCTGCTAAAGTAACAATGCGTTGTTGACTTCTCTTCCCTCATCTGATTACACCAACCAAGTTAATTAAGAAGTTAAGATACAAGACCTAATAAGATAACACTATTTTATGTTTATGACTTTCGAAACTGCCAGCCGGCAAAATATGGGCCTTCTTTGCTCCTCCTTTTCATGTCTTTTGCCTCAAAGCAAGTGATCTGCACTAATGGCATAAGGAAACAGAGAGACATTTGTATGTTGCGGCAGCAAGAAAGTGTGATGAAGACAATTTACTTTCTTTGTATTTTCTTAGCCTCCTCTGTAACCTTCTACATGCCATGCTTGTCATTTTGTAAGTATGAGCTGTAATTGATAAGGCCAATGACAATGGAAATATAGAAAGAATGAATGTACAATGTTTGTTTACGTACTCTTGATTATTCATAACTATAATAAAATGCTCATTATTCATGTCAACTTCTGAACTCTCGTATCGATCATTGTATATTTGTACTGCCAAGCAATTATTATTTCCATCCCAAGGCATAATGCTTGCTTCAAGCAGAGAGCACATATGAATCACAATGTTAAGAATCACCAACAAAGGGTAATTATCAACACTACTGTATACAAGGAACCTTTCTTGTAACATTAATCAATAGGCCAACTTGTCTGTTTTAGTTGTTCTGACTGAGACAACAATAAAAACATCACATCCAGCACGTCAAGAATCTAGAAGGATATTTGTTTGTTTGTTTTGATGCTGAGCATAGAAAACGTTATCACAATGCATTAACAGAGATCATGTTAAATTCTTAGCTACTTACAAGTCCTATGTGTGCAAAACTAATGAGGATTGAGAAGTAGAAAAGCTCCATAGCAGAGCTGCCAGAACATATCTGATCTACAGCAAGGCTTACTTTTGCTATTCATCCTAGTTCACAAAAACAAAGTGTATCGTTGTTTGAAAAATTGTGTTCATGATTAGGAACACCAAAAGGCTTTCTGAAGTTAGCTGCAAACTATTGACTCTTCTAATTACTTTCCTTCTGCACGGAACCAAAAGGCACTCCTGTAGTGTTTTTTTTTTTTTTGCTATCGCCTCGCGGCGCTAGGCAAACTGTTATTTGTATTTTGTACAATCCTCTTTTAATGCAATAATGGCACTTTTGCCGTTTCCTAAAAATTTTGCAAAAACTAGGGTCGGATCATATCAGACTACAGTGAAAAGAAAGCAGCATATTTTATACCGACAGGGTTCAACTAATCGTTGGAATTATTGGCTTCATCATTTAACTGAGTTAGTGAGTTAGTGGCTCTTTATGCAGCTTTCATGCCTAAATTTCAAACTAAAATGTTTGCTGTTCCAGTTTCAGTGCTTGACCGGCATCAAGGAATTTGTTCACAGTTTGGCGTTCTTTTCAGAAAGCGAAAGGTAGGGCCAAATGTTGACAGAAAAAAGGTATTGGCGATATCTCCATTTGCAACACAGCTCTCCATTGCATCTAAGCATGTTGTGCTGAGGGAAATTTTGCAAAACAGTTCTCCACTGCGTCAGTGTCTAAGGAAAAATGCAGCCTCAGTCGACAATAATTTTGCTCAAATCAATGCCCTCTGGATCTGAGGCATCCATAAGGTCTCTTAGACCAACTCTCAAATCTGGTACCCCCTCTTGCAAGATGGCACATACTGGAAATATTGGAACACCCTGCACTCTCATCTTCAGTTCTTTGTACATTGCGTCAGCTCCCTCTTCATCTATTTTGTTCGCAACAATCAATGATGGGCGCTTTGTCAAGCCCTCTTGGTAATGCTCCAGCTCCACAACCAAATCCCACAGTTGCTCCCATGGTGGGACACCCTTCCTACCGTTGAGCGTGGCTGCCAGGTCAAGGACATAAGCCAGAACTTTGGTGCGCTCTATGTGCCTCAAGAAAGCATGGCCCAGGCCACGGTTCTCATGGGCGCCTTTGATCAGACCGGGTATATCAGCCACTTTCACTGAGAAGTAGTCCTCGTAGGTTAGGCTACCAATATTAGGCCTCAGTGTGGTGAATGCATAGTCAGCTATCTCCGGACGAGCCCTTGAGAGAGCGGTCAGCAATGTGCTCTTGCCGGCATTAGGCAGACCAACAAGGCCAACATCAGCAATGCTCTTCAGCTCCAAGATAAGAGAGGTCTCAGTTCCCAGCTGTCCAGTACTCAAACGAGCCATCTCCTCTTGTCTATTTGCTTTGCACAGCCGCACATCCTTGCTGATACAAGCATTCCCTAGCCCGCCTTCCCCTCCTCGTGCTATGATTAACCGTTGCCCAGGTTTTGTCATTTCAGCAACAGAGTATTGTACCTCTTGCTCTACCCTCTCCTCCTCTGCCTCCTCCTCCTCATCCTCCATGTCGAACTCGTCTTCATCCTCCCAAAATTCTTCATCCTCGTTCTTAAACTGATCCTTTTCATCATTCTCCACCTGATGTGGATAGCTACTTCGTCACAATCTTCAGTGCTTGAAAATCCAGTCTTGGAGCACGTATTAAAGTATGCTTGCTTCTCCCACTGATTGTTGTTTCCTCTTTCAGCTTCATTTCCATCAGTGCTATCATTGGGAGCAATCTGCTGACTGGATAAGATGCCATCCAAACCTTTCATCATCTTGCTGTTCATCCGACTGGAACTGGCTGGCGAGTGGTCTGCAGCATCTGGGATATCCCAGGGATCTAGAGCTCTGGTTGGTTTATTTACGGCAAGAGAAGGTTGCTCCCCTCGGATTAGATGAATCACTGTGCCTACTGGTACTTGCGTGATCTGTTAGACAGAAGAAGAGGAGATATGTCACTGTCAATTTTGTTTCAAACAATAAACTTAGTAAGCTAGAGAAGCACATCTATATTCATATGCTTGTGGTGACCTTGTCAGAACCAGTTGTTCCTATCTGATTCTTAGAAACTCCATGCCCTCCTCGGCCTGCTTTCTGAAAAACGTGAAGTACACAGGCTTAAAGTCAGGTAAGCATCCATTCTCCAGAGTTGTCTTCCTCAAGGGAAAGGCTACATATCATACTAAGCTACACTGTGATAAGACACTTTAGGTTCCTTAATGAAGTCAGGGATAGCCTTTTCTAATTCAACAGTATTCAGTCTCAGTTTGTCCACTAGAACACAAATTTTTTTATGGACATGGATCCTACACCTGGCACAGCAATCAGCGCAGAAAATGTATTTATCTCTGGCAAAACACACAATATGATGTCCTCAAAACATACCATGTGGTGTTGCAAGCTACTGAAATCCCAGATAGACCTTGAGCACTCGAGAATGACATCACCACCTCTTCCTCCATTGCCACCTGCATGTTTTTAAGCAAGGAACACCTGATCAGGATCCATTGCTTTAGATTGTGAATAATACAAATACCGATGACTGTTAAATTAAACTAAGTAGCAGGAACTAACTTTGACCAACTTAAACAGGGGAAGCACTAAAAACATTTTGTAGTAGTGCAAACGGCACATTATAAACCTCTCATTTTGCACCACCTCAGCATGTGGAGTTCATCAAACAGAAATTGCATGAACCGACAAAATCAGAAGATCAATCAACATTACCAGATGTTATAGTCTTCTGCTAACAAATAGTTGGACGGTTGAATTGAACAGAACCAAAATATTTGTATCGAGAATGTATCAAGAGTCAGACTGAGGGAGCTTGGTTGACCGGCAAAGTAACTAAATTGGGAATCCGAAAATGATCCTAATGAAGCAAACAAGCCAATACAGCCTAAACTAGAACTAGTACCACATGCTGGTTTCATGATATGTGACTGCACGGGCAGTGCAGCAGGGGAGTTCTCACCATCAGGCTTGCCTCGGCTGTCGGACCTGGAGCGCCTGAGGCTGATGCAGCCATTGCCCCCGTCACCACCCTTGGCACGCAGACGGAACCTGTCCACCATGCCCCGCTGCACCAACCAATAGCGACACAATACATAGCATACCTCAGTAAGTTTAATGTCGATCCTTTGTAGCAAAAGAATCTCAACCTTGACACAAATGTAAATGTACAGCGCACACCGCGCTGGTTGGGAACTAGACTTGGCATGGTATGAATGTAAATTGAGGTACAGATGAAATTGCAAGCCAGGCCTTTGTTTCTATGCAGAAAAGAAGCAAGCCAAAGCCAAACCTACTGAGTAGAAAGGGGACCTGACCTGCAAAGGCGCTGCCTTTCCTTCCTCCCTCTGGGGCAGAGCCGTCATGCCCACGCTGCGGGTACTGCGCGCCATCTTCACCGGAGAGATGCGGCGGAGGAGGGCCTGCTGCCGGCACCACATCTCCAGCGGCGCGTCATGTGGTTGCGTTCACCGGGAGAAGCAGAAAGAGGTCGAGGCGGCGGAGACGGGAAAGAGGAGACGAGGAGCGAGCTAGTAGGCTGTAATTTTCGATTGAATTCTGGAATGGATGTTAGCAAATGAATGGAACTATGTTCATTCGGTCGGTAAATACAATTCGGTATATGAGGTAAATATGGTATCGTTAGTTTGATAATTACAGTATTTTTTAAATACAATTTGGTATCGAAAAATTTCAATTTATTTCAGTACGGTATCAATAAATACCACATCTACGAAAGTTGATGCGAACTATGAACGACATAGCGAGTCGACAACTTAGGGCCTGTTTGGCATGATTACGACTTTCTGGCGGCTTCCTTTGGGTTGTAGAGTTTGAACATCGAAATGAAGAGGTTTGATATTTGACTGCCTGACTTTTAGGTAAGCTGACTGCAGTTTCTGAGATGGAAAATGTCTGAAATACCCCAAAGACAGTTATGACTTGTTTGATATCGTTCAACGGTAATTAACGCAATTGACGGTAATTAACGACAAGTCGACAATGCAATTGACGGTAATTAACGACAAGTCGACAACACAATTGACGACAAAAACTATAGCTCCAGTAAACATAATTGAACTCACCGTGGTACACGACAATCTGATGAGAGCTTTGCATAATTCTTGGTATTCATATTACGATACTAAGGCTAAGTTGCGTAAGGCTAAGCTACCAAAAAATGGCATACAATTCCCCATCGGGTGAAGTAGGACCGGGGTCATTCCCCTACTCCTCATCCCCACTACCCGCATGGGCCCTCGATAACTCTATGACATGTGGGTCACTAGCCCACTACCGCATTGTTTAAATCTTTAAGAGTTTGCTTGCTTATTTGCTTGGGAGTTGGGACACCATCTTTAAGAATATTGTTAGAATTCTTCATTTGGAACATTGATAAGCATTGTTTAAATCATTTGGCACACTCATTATGTCGTCTCTATGTGTGTCTGTGTACGAGAGGTTGGAGATCTAATTTTCAGGTCTTGGTCTCTGTGGGGCCCCAATAACCCGACGGGGACGGGGAACAGGAGAGAATAGAACACCAGGACGAGGACGGGGAACGGGGATTTTTTCTTCTCCCAGGGGTGGGGATGTTCCATCACTCCCCGCCGCGGAATGGCCCTGTTGCCATTCCTACTCGTAGGGGGATTTCTCTTCTCCTTCTGCGTCTGCTTTCTTGTGGGCTTTTATTCGGGGCAAGCGGTGGGTAATTACCCTAACTTTGGGGGTAAATATGGAATAGAGTGTGGGAAGCCATCGAAGCACTCCGCTGGTGGCTTTTGGCTTCCGGCTCATGCGTTATGTCTGGCGGCCGGGAAAAAGTGGAGAAGAAAAAGCTAGGCGTTTGGAACCGAGTTATCAATATCAGTGTCGGTGCGGTAGGTACATACCATATTGTCATCTAAACCAAGAAAAGTAGCCCTACGTGCGGTCACGGTCACAATCTGGGTCATCTGGGCTCAATCTTGATCAATACCGATGGAATTGATAATATTGTCTATTGAACTATACATTATATTTAATAGTACTACTATGTATTTGGAATAATACTACAAGTGATATTTGGTTTGCATATAATTAAACAAATATATATACTCGTATATATATTAAATCCAAAAGCGGTACCTTTGGTATGGACCATGACTGAATGTACCATTCAAGAACCAAACCGGTATGGCCTCGACACGGTATTGACAAGTATGTTTGGAACGGCTTCTGGCTTTTTCGAGCGAAAAGCCAAATCCGTTTTAAACAGACCCTTAAAGTCATAAATTTCTACACTTGACATTTGCACTACATGGTCAAGACTGCATTGCACAACAGACCACCATTGCACCATCCCCAAATGAGCCCTGTGCACCAACCACGGTGGCGATGTAGCGAAGCGACAACATCAAAACATCAATTCGGTTTACATTAACTCCTAAAAATTAAATCTTGAATCCACGATGAAATTGAAGGATAAACAAAACAACACACGACACGAATTGCGAGATAGTAGTTTGGATCACTCAAACGCAAGCATACAAATACAAACAACAAAAGTAACGAATTGCAATGTAGCTTAGCAACGCAAACCATCTATTATCCTGTTCCAAAGTGAAGTCTCAACAGGTTTTTCTCATAGCACCTGATATACGGATACATACTGACGGATATCGCCCATACCGTATCCTATTCCGTATTTTTTCCTCGGAGTCGAAGTTAGACACCTCTAGATAGGGAGACAGTGGAATAATATGAAAAATATGGAACAGGGATTTGATAATGAGAATTCAACGAGACATTATAACGATAACATGATTGTTTGACTTTAGCAAGTCGATAAGGTAGTGCACGGAACATGGAAACCCTACCGGCCTTTCTCCTTCCCCATATACGCTTGGTGTGTTGTGCCAAGTGATGGTAAACCAACCAAACTCAATTCCTCTTCTCTATTATTTCCATTCTAATTGAATATTACGATTTGGATGACATTTGGAGAAAATCGAGGATTAATTTATGAGATACTTAGAGGAGAATTGGGAAAGGGAATTAAGGAATAGGCCACGAGCTTAGTGAATTATCAGAGCGTTGGCCATGTAATTGTTGTGCCAATCTTCATGTTGTTGTGCCGGCCGGCCTTTAATTTCGAGAAAGAAAGGCATCATCGATCAATCCCAAGCAAGGCATATATGGCTATGCCAATCTGCATGTTCTTTGTGTGGCCTTTCATTTCGGAAAGAAAGGAATCATCATCAATCACAAGCAAGGCATATATGACCAGAGGTACACAAATTCATCCGCCTCGCTAGCTATCTAGCCTTGCGATCGATCGACTCACCACAAATACTACATGCGCTCTGTTGCGGACTAATTAGCCAATCCTTTCTTTTCTTTCAACCCACCGCTTGCCTAAAAACAAGATAAATTAAGAGAAACACTATCCTGTACGAGAAGATCGATATGGCCATAGTCCCGGATGCTTTTAAGCGTCCTACCTCGTGACTTCTTTGAAGCGGTGACCCAAAACGAGTCGAGATCTTTGCTCGGAGTTTCCCATGAGATCGACAAGATCGGCGCCAAGCTTGGGGATCTCAAGGCCTTCTTGGTGACGCCGATGAGGGCGCATCACCGACCAACTCATGCGAGGGTGGGTGATGAGCTCAAGGCGCCATGTACGATGCCACCGACATCCTCGATCTCTGCCGGCTTAGGTCCATGGGCGTGGTCCATCCATGGGCATGGGGTCTTTCGCAACCCTTGTTGTTTTGCCACGGAATCCCTCTTCGCCCACGACATCGGCGAACGCGTAAAGGCGCTCAACCGAGACTAGACGACATCAAGGAGCGGGCGCCACATTCAACCGCCAACCTCGGTTCCTCGAGGATCGTAGAGGCGGCTGCGCGAGCCTCTCGACTATCTGCTAGCCGCGAGGCGTCTGGGGAGCTCGACCGGGCGGGTGTGGTCGGGGAGAAGATCGAAGAGGACACAAGAAAGCTGGTGGAGATGCTAACAGAAAAGGGGGGCAAAAATGACAACATCATGGTGGCCGCCATCGTAGGCGTTGGCGGGATTGGCAAGACCACCCTTGCCAAGAAGGTCTTCAACGACGACACCATAAAGGACAAGTTCGACAAGATGATATGGTTGAGCGTCAACCAGACTTCGACAAAATTTGAAGTGCTCCGAATCGCCATCACCCAGTGGGGAGACCACCGTGGAGAAAGTGATGGCCTTGCTTGCTGCCCTTACTTCTTCCTTCACGGGAAGAAGCTCTTCTTTGTGATGGATGGCGTGTGGAGCCACGCGGAGCATGGGAGGTGTGTTGGAAATGTCGTTTCGATACAGCTGCTTTGCTCCAAGCGGTAGTCCTCGTCACCACGAGAGATGAAAGAGTCGCTAGACGGATGAAAGCTATGCCTCCCTACCACCATGTCGACACATTAGGACAGAGGATGCACGGTCCTTGCTTTCAAGCAGTGTCTGTATGAATTAACTACTCCTATGTTGTTCTTTTTTAAGTGACATTTTTTTATTTTTCATGGTCTACGAGACGTGACTTTGACTGTTACTTTTTGTAACTTTATCTTATTATATACTAATTAAATTATAATATTATATATAAAAAATTAACGACAAATCTAATGATATAGCTTTCATGTAGCCAATCTAAATATTTTTAAACATATTAGAAAGTTTGACGACACAGATTACAGAGTGTCACTTAAAAAAAGAACGAAGGGTAGTAGTAACATCTGAATCAAGCTACTACTAATACTAATACTAATCTATTTTATTTTTTATTATGAAAGACTAGCCGATTACCTCTAGAAGCATGAACCATAACTCCTCTAGTCATGCAATATCTTGCATTCTTTAAATAAATAATAACATGTAGTTTTGGTTTGAAAATAGATACTTAAGCTTTATGTTTTCTAAGAGCATCATGTCGGAGTGCACTCGTTAGTCACGTGCTAGTTTGGTTGGCTCATACGTGCATGGGCCGTGACTTCGTTACATGCACAGACTGGAAATTTGATATCGCAGCTTAAATTATAAAATTCACTTAGATGATCAATTTAGGTAGTAGCCTACGTGCACCAGTACGTTCCATATTAACTCTATCTATCGGTTTAAACTGCTTGCAGGTAGTCTCAAGTGAGATGGATGAACATGACGTTGATATGCTCAAGGATATTGGATTCGAAATTATAGCAAAATGTGGTGGTTTGCCACTTGCTGTCAAAGTAATGGGAGGACTCTTGTGCCAAAGGGAGAGACGGCGACATGATTGGGAGAAGGTTCTGCATGACTCCATATGGTCAGTATCCGAAATGCCCCAAGAGCTAAACTATGCAATATACTTAAGCTACGAAGATCTCGCTCCTTGTGCAAGCAAGCTGCTTCTGCACTACTCCTTCTCCTAGAAATATAGAGTTCAATGATGATACAATTGTTAGCATGTGGATTAGTGAAGGATTTCTTCATGGAAACTCGAGGCGAATTAGAAGAATTAGGAAGAGAGTACTACAAGGAGTTATCTTGAGGAACCTTATAGAGCCGATCTGATCTGTTGACCAATGGGTTTGCGGCATGCATGATGTTGTTCGCTCATTTGCTCAAGATGTGGCGAGACGAATCACTAGTAGCTCGTAATGGTGAAACTACACTTAGTTCACGAAAGATTCTTCTGTTATGCAGACAAAGCGGAGGATTGGAGTCGATGGGTTAGGCGGAGTTTTTACATGCACATAAATCACTAAGAACACTAATATCAATTGGCCATATAAAGATGAAGCACGGTGATTCGTTGAGTACTTTATCAAGTCTACGGACTCTACATATAGAATCTGCAAACTTTGCTGCACTGGTTGGATCTTTGTATCAACTCAAGCACTTGAGGTATTTGTCTCTAGAATCCACCGATATATCTAGACTACCAGAGAACATCGGCAAGATGAAATTCTTGCAGCACATTAGCCTTGCTGGTTGTGAAAGTTTGCTAAAACTTCCTGATGACATTGTAAAGCTAGGGCAGCTGAGGTCTCTTCTCCTTGATGGCACAAGCATACATGTTATACCTAGGGGGTTCCGTGGTCTAACAGAATTGAGGATACTACGTGGGTTTCAAGCCCACGTGGATGGTGATTGGTGTAGTTTGGAAGAGTTGGGATCTCTTTCCAAGCTCAGATATCTTGGATTAGTGGGTCTGGAGAATGTATATGTTGCCTCGTCCGCCACAAAGGCCAAGCTCGATGCAAAGGTGCATCTTACTCATCGGATATTACGCTGCACCACTAGACTGGGAGATGATGGGCTGGTCGAAGAGGAAAATGCCATCTGTGAGGAAGAGCATCGACGAATTGAGGAGGTGTTTGATGAGCTCTGCCCTCCGCCTTGCTTAGATATTCTCGCCATGGAAGGATATTTTGGTCGGCGGCTCCCAAGGTGGATGATGTCAACAGCAGCGAGAGTGCCCCTCTTCAAGAGCTTGAGGATTCTAACGATGGATGACCTGGCCTGCTGCACCCAACTCCCTGATGGCTTGTGCCAGCTCCCCTGTTTGCAGATCCTTCAGATTCACCGCGCTCCGTCCATCAAGCGTGTTGGGCCTGAATTCCTACAGTAGCTCTACCATCACCATAGTCACCATCCTTCGTCCCAGGCGTCTGCATTTCCGAGGCTGCAAGAGATGAAGTTAGTCGGGATGGTGGAATGGGAGGAGTGGGAGTGGGAGGAGCCTAAGCAACTAAATCTGAATGTGCAAGCCATGCCTATCTTGGAGCTACTTCAGCTCGAGCGCTGCAAACTAAGGCATGTTCCGCCTGGTCTTGCCTACCACGCAAGGGCTTTGAAAATATTAGATGTATACAACACCCAGCACCTCCGCTCTCTCTCGAACTTTGCTTCGGTTGTTGAGCTTCAAGTGTTTGAGAACCCCGACCTAGAGAGGATCGCTAATCTACCCAGATTGCAAGAGCTTGATATTGTCTTATGCCCGAAGATGAAGGCACTAGAGGGTGTGCCCGTGCTCCAGAGGCTCGCCTTGGAGGATTACGACATGGAAGCGCTCCCAGAATACATGAGAGATGTAGACCCAAGGCATTTCTTTGTTGAAACAGCAGCCTAAGCTGCTTCCTTCCATAGCCAAGGAAAATCTAGCCCGAGAGGGACAAGTTGAGCCATATCCGACAAGTCAAGGCATATGCAAACGATGGATACAATCGAAGGAAATGGTATGTGTTGTACACAAGAGATCCATACAACTTGGAGACAAATATCGGTACTCTACCATATCTGGAGGTAAATTAATACAAGTCCTTCATCTTAGTTTCTTCGGTTACTCCTTTTAGTTTGATTTCTTTGTTCCTCTTGTTCATTCCATATACCTTTCATCAGTATTTCCTACCTTTTATTCTTCTTTTTTAAATAAATATTTCCAAAAAAAAATCGTTTGGTTGTGTTGTTTCAAGGGATGAAGAGGAATAGGACATACGAGGAATAACAGGAGAATACAAATTATGGAGAAAAATTAAGCTGTAACTTTGTCATTCTTTTTCTTACTTCAGTCCATGACTTCACCTGCCACGTGTACAGCAAGATGATCCAGAGTTTCTTTCTAGTACCTTATGGACATGTATTTTAAATTCATGGTAGTACTGCTAGCCCTATGTACTCTAAGTGTTGTCATTTTCCAACTTTCTCGTGGAATATATCAGTTTCCTTCATTTGCGATTCGTGATTTTGATCTATGATAAATGAAGGACAAACAATGTTAATAATATCAGAAGACATAGTGTCGATAACTATTACTTATGAGCTAAGGAAAACCTTACTAAAAGCGATGCCCCTGGTTGAAACGCATCCAAGATACTAGTATGAAGTTGCATTGAGGGGTAGGTCCGGCATTCAGCTTGTAATGAAGGTGCCCCCACTCATGTTCATTTCTCTCCCTTTTCTATTGGAAATTGCTAGTTCATTCAGTGCCACGATTTGGACAAATCAGTAGCTATACTATACATGCTTAAAACAGAAAATACGTTTGCTTAAGCCTCACTTCAATATCTGGTTTATTAACATCAAAATGGTTAAACATGTCAAAATTGTGGTTAACGATTAGGTATTCTACCTAGACAAATTTGGATGACATTTGGAGAAAATCGAGGATTAATTTAAGAGATACTTAGAGGAGAATTGGGAAAGGGAATTAAGGAATAGGCATCACCAACATTTGATATTACAAATTTGAAGGTGTTACAATGGAAGGCCACGGGCTTAGTGAATTATCAGAGCGTGGGCCATGTAATTTAATAAGCGCACACGACGAAACGTCTCCTTGCAGTATATGTTACTACTATGCTATGGAGTATGGACCATGCATGCATACGTCTTCTTTTGCAGCAGTCGATCGGCGGCGAGGCGTCTCCGGCGATAGCTCGGCGGTGCTCATGGCGGCTCATGGACGACCTCGGAAATGGGCCCAGACGTCGGTGTCTAAACAATGGTGCGGCGTCTGACCCACGGGCTTCTCTTTGAAGGAAGGAAGGAAGGAAGGAAAGGGCAAAGCAAGAGTGCGAAAAGGGGCAAAGCAAGTGGCATCATCTGAGTCCGGGCTAGGAAACAAGCAAGGCATATATGCATAACCCAATTAATCTGCATGTTGTTGCGGCCTTTAATTTTAGGAAAGAAAGGCATCATAGATCAATCACAAGCAAGGCATTTATGGCTATGCCAATCTGCATGTTCTTTGTGGCGACCTTTCATTTCGGAAAGAAAGGAATCATCATCAATCACAAGCAAGGCATATATGACCGTGAGGTACACAAATTCATCGCCTCGCTAGCTATCTAGCCTTGCGATCGATCGACTCACCACAAATACTACATGCACTCTGTTGCGGACTAATAAGCCAATCCTTTCTTTTCTTTCAACCCGACTGCTTGCCTAAAAACAAGAAAAAATTAAGAATAACACTAGTGGTGCAGAAGATCGATATGGCCATAATCTTGGATGCTTTTCGTCTCGTCGCCGACCGCTCAAGCGGTGACACAAAACGAGGTTGCAATCTTTGCTCGGAGTCTCGACGAGATCGACAAGATGGGCGCCAAGCTTGGGGACCTCAAGGCCTTCTGGCCGACGCAGACAAGAGGCACATCAAGGAGCAACTCATGCGAGGGGTGGCGACGGAGCTCAAGGCGCTATGTGCACGCCACCCACATCCTCGATCTCTGCCGACTTAGGGCCATGGAGCATGGTCCATCCATGGGCATGGGGTCTTTGCAACCCTTGTTGTTTTGCTGTGGAATCCCTCTTCGCCCACGACATCGGCCGGCCGCATAAAGGCGCTCAACGGAGACTAGACGACATCAAGGGCGGGCGCCACATTCAACCGCCAACCTCGGTTCCTATGAGGACCGTAGAGGCAACGTGTAGGCCTCTCGACTATCTGCTAGCTGTGAGACGTCTGGGGAGCTCGACCGGGCGGGTTTGGTCGGGGAGAAGATCGAAGAGGACACAGGAAAGCTGGTGGAGATGCTGACAAAAAAGGAGGGCAAAAACGACAACATCATAGTGGCTGCCATCGTGGGTGTTGGCGGGATCGGCAAAACCACCCTCGCCAAGAAGGTCTTCAGCAGCGACACCATAAAGGACAAGTTCGACAAGACGATATGGCTGAGCGTCAACCAGGACTTCGACAAGGCTGATGTGGTGGTTTGCCACTTGCTGTCAAAGTAATGGGAGGACTCTTGTGCCAAAGGGAGAGACAACGATGTGATTGGGAGAAGGTTCTGCATGATTCCACATGGTCGATATCAAGAAATGCCCCAAGAGTTTGAACTACGCATATACTTAAGCTACGAAGATCTATCTCCTTGTCTAAGCGGTGCTTTGCTTTACTCCCTTCTCCTAGAAATCTGAGTTCTTTGATGAAACAATTGTTAGCATGTGGATTAGTGAAGGATTTCTTCATGGGAACTCGGACGAATTAGAAGAATTAGGAAGAGAGTGCTATAAGGAGTTAATATTGAGGAACCTTATAGAGCGGATCTGAGGTACCTGACCAATGGGTTTGCAACATGCATGATGTTGTTAAGCTCATTTGCTCGATATGTGGCGAGAGGCAAGCACTAGTAGCTCACAATGGTGAAACCGATATTGTCATTGCACTTAGATCACAAAAGATTCTTGGTTTATGCAGCATAAAGCGGAGGATTAGAGTCGATGGGTTAGATGGAGTTTTTACATGCAAAATCACTAAGAACACTAATATCAATTGGCCATATAAAGATTAAGCTGGTGATTTGTTGAGTACCTTATCAAGCCTCTGGGACTCTACATATAGAATCGCAAACTTTCTTTGCCTTTGGTTGGATCTTTGTATCAACTCAAGCACTTGAGGTATTTGTCTCTAAAGCAGATATATCTAGACTCTGGAGAACATCGACAAGATGAAATTCTTGCGATACATTAACTTTGGTGGTTGTGAAAGTTCTTTGAAACTTCTGATGGCATTGTAAAGCTAGAACAGGAGGTATCTTGGCCTTGATGAAACAAGCATACATGTTATACCTAGGGGTTCCGTGGTCTATGAAATTGAGGACACTACGTGGGTTTCAAGCCCACATGGATGGTGATTGGTGTAGTTTGGAAGAGTTGGGGTCTCTTTCCAAGCTCAGGATTCTTGAATTAGAGGGTCTGGAGAATGTATCTGCTGCCTCGTCCTCCACAAAGGCCAGGCTTGGCGCAAAGATGCATCTTACTCATCTGTTCTTACAATGTACCACTAGATTTGAGAGATGATGGGGTGGTCGAAGAGAAAATGGCATCTGTGAGGATGAGCATCGGCGAATTGAGGAGGTGTTTGATGAGCTCGCCTCATACGCTTAGATAATATCAACATCGAAGGATATTTTGGTTGGCGGCTCCCAAGGTGGATGATGTCGGCAAGCGGAAGTGCCCTCTTCAAGAACTTGAGGAATCTAATGATGGATGACACCTTTCTGCTGCACCTAACTCCTCGATGGCTTGTGCGGCTCCTCTTTCTTGAGATCCTTGATTTGCCGCTCCGACCATCAAGTGTGTTGGGCTTGAATTCTGCAATGACTCTACCATCGCCATAGTCGCCATCCTTCATCCCAAGTTGTGGTTGCATTTAGAGATTGCGAGATGAATCTATGACTCGACCTCAACAAGGTGGAAAGGAGGTCAGGTCGCTAGGGATGTGGTTGGGTTTGACCACTTTTGCAAAGCGGCTCAAGCCCAAGGAGCAAATCTGAGTTTTGAATTCAATTTTAACAATTTGAGACTTGAGGATTTAATTTGAGATAGCAATTCAACTCCAAAATTTATGAAATTTTAATTGGAGCTTCTTGACATTAGGATTAACCTTACATAAAATTTCGAGAGGTTTTTATGTGCTATATTTTTCTCGGAAATTCATTTATTTGTTCAAGAGTTTGTTTTACCTCCAAAATTATCAAACAAGTTTGAAAACTTATGATATTTGTCGGAGGGTCCCACATCATCTTTACAACCAAGGAAAATTATTTCCAAAGTTTGGCACAAGATTTGTGACAAGTGGAAAATGAGTTTGACTTTTGGCCAACAAGAGCTTTGTGTTTTTGGATTCCACAACTCTTGGACAAGAATTACATGTGAGTTCGGGGTTTCAAGATGTGAGAAAAAGTTTTAATTTCTACACATTTAATTACATTTGAAACAAACCACGATTATACATTTAGGATGTTACATAGGTCCTCGTCGGAGAGCATATGACTTGCTTAGTGCTCTGAATAGTGACTTTATAAAAAGTTTAGAATAGCTAGGGAGAAGTCAAGTCGTTTTAACACCGCAAATTATCAGAAGAAAAATTAGAGCTTGGTATATGATGAGGCTTCTAAGATTACGAGGTGCATCAATGATCTCTGGAGGCGGCATTACCATCGGATGAAATGATACTCATTTCGTGTCGAAGCGAGCATCCATGTCGATGTCTGCGTAGTTGTAACGACGGACCTAGGGCACCCGAGAGGTCCTCAAGACCTCTTGAAAAGTCCACCAGGACCTCCCAGAAAGTCCCATAGGACCACTCGAGAGGACCTCCAGACCACCCAAGAGGTCTAGCGAGGGCCACTGGAAGTCTTGAGTCTGACCCAGGAGGTCTTGGGACCTAAGACCTCCCTAAGTGCCACGACGATCAGGGGAGGTCTTTAAGGGACCATCAGGGAGGTCATGAGACTTGGAAGAGTCTCAAGCCCTCATGATCACGAACCAGGTCCCAAGGATCAATGGCTAGTTCTCCTGACAAAGATACAACGGTGGTAACATACATCAACAAGATATTTATTAATATCAACAAGGTTGTTTACAAGGGAGGCTTACAAGCGGCAATCAAAATATAGCGGAAGATAAAACCAATAGGCCACCCGATACACCACATGCAATCGGCTAGAGGGCGCATCCTAATGACGGGACCCTTGGTCCACTTAGATCTCCTCAAGCTTTCTTATCACCTTTCAATAACAATATTAAGCAAGAGTGAGCACAACAACCGTACTATAAGTCACACCCGTGGAATAACGAATGACATGCATACATGGATAACTCAAAGGAAGGCATATATGGTTAATTTTCATAAAGCCAAGTTTCTTTCAAATACATGTACTAAGTTCCAAGGCAATTACAATAACTAAAATTCATTTTGTAAAACTAGGTTTTAGGTTGGATAACATTCATCACAAGTGGTGAAGGATACCCTCTGTCACAAGGCTCCTTGACCCATTTGGATAGAAATCCAAAACCATTTTCACAAGTCCTTTGAAAATAAAACCAAGATCTAATTTTGAGTGGCTTTGCTAGCATGTCCATGACAATGGACACGGCTATTCAATAGTTTTACACTCTGCAGAGGTTGTGCACTTTACCCACAAAGATGACACGAGTTCTCTAGTTTGTTTGGCACCCTCGGTACCGCGCTCATTCTTAGTAGGTAAGTGGTCTAGAACACGTGACAAGGCCTTTACAATGCATCGCTCCACCGCAGTCCTCACATTAACGTTTAGCAAAATCCGCCTTTGGATAGAAACCATTTGGGTTAATGGGTGCCCTCTTTGCGCGATGGGCAACATAGGCTATAAAAGACCTTAGGCCATAAAAGACCACACCTTTGCATCAACGAGCGACCACGATGGAACTTTGCAAATTAGTTAGCGGTCCGAGCCCATACTTGGGACATGTGGTTACACGGTGTGGCATAGCCCATTATAGGCATAACAAGATGCGGCTCGTGACCGATCCTTATCGACACAGGCGACTCGTCCACAAACCACAGGCATTGGCCATAGAAATGACACGATGATGCATAGACATGCACCATCCAAGCAACCAATTATGCCACGTCCAAATCAATTTTTTCTTTCTTTTGCTTTTCAAAACATTTACATGACAACCCAATGTCATGGCTAAAACATTTAAACAATTATTGGTCTTCTTTGGTGAAATCCCCAAATCAAATACTTTTGGTCTAAGCGAGGACTACGCATTCATTTTCAAATGATCGATTCACGCTCTCGCATCAACGAGTTTTATCTAGGGTGACAACAAGTTGGTTCAATGTCAACATTGGCCATACAAATGATTTAGGCATAGCTATGAATTGAAAGGCGGTATTAAAATAACTAAATAAAAGTAAGCATGCATTAATCTTTGAAACAAAACATATGTAGTTTGAAATCTTTGGGTGCAACATGGTCAAGGTATGACTTGCACGGCTCAAAAGCTTGAGGACTCTTGGGAGAACTCGGGCTCCTGGAGATGTCGAGATCTACGAGAACAAAGAAAAGCAAATAAATATCAAATAAGATCCAAATGAACTCCAAAACAACCTAACAAGAACCAAGCGGCAAAGATCAAAACTTGAAAGAACTAGAAAAGGGCTCTCGGGAGGAGGTCCAGCGGGTTAGGAGGAGGTCGGCTGGAGAGGTGGTCTTGACAAAAGGGAGGTCTGAGGAAGAGATCCTAAGGAGGTCCCCAGAGGGTTGTCTTTGCAAAAGGACCGAGAGGGTCGTCTTTGCGAAGAGACCTGCAAAGACTAAGAGGGTGGTCTTTGCAAAAAGTCCAGCAAAGACCAAGGGGGTGGTCTTTGACAAGGGAGGTCTTTGAGGAGGTTCATCAAAGGCCACAACTATGCTGCGTGGTTGTAAGAGGAATACGACTATGCAACATGGTCGTACAGAACCAAGGAAAGAACAAGGCACAGAGATGCTCACCAAGGCCGAGAGGAAGGTAGATGAGGAGGGGGAGGTCGAGGGCTCGGCGGTGATGGTCGAGGGCGGTCTTGGCGCTCCCGTGAACTCCTTCAGCCGAAGTGGTACTACTGAGCCGGAGGTCTTCTTGGCGGCGAGGAGGTGTGCGCAGCTTCACTGGGCTCATGGCGAAGCTTCAAGCACGAGAGCTTGGACAAGAGCAAAAGTGCTAAGTGTAGAAAAGGTGATGAGGAAGAACTACTTGGGCCATTTATAGCCAAAGTAGGCAAGGAAGACATTGGAAGACATGGGAGCACACGTGTCAAAGGTAAGTGTAAAAGATAGGTCAAAGGTAGGTGAGGATCAGGGCAGGTGTCACAACCAATTTGGTGAAGGACCAAAAAGGATAAGGTATACTGAGTAGTAAGGGGACAAAGAGAAGGCAAGGTGCCACGTAAGTGACCACATTCAGTGTAAGTAACCATGTATATGGCCGCATTTAATGTGACACAACAGGCATTAAATGCACAATGTACTTATGTGGCGGAGGAAGATAAGGATGAGCAAGACTAGCGAGTGGGACCAGTCAAACTTGAAAAATAGTGCGGTCAAGAGGAGTGGTCACATCGAGGGAAGTCGTGACCAAGAGGAGGTCGTGACCCGCAGTGAGGTCTTGACCACAAAGGTGGTCTTTACAAAAAAGCCAGGAAAAAGGTGGTCTTTACAAAACCATAGAGGAGGTCCATTGGGCCGGGGAGGTCTGCGAGATCAAGGATGTCCAAAGAGGGAGGTCTTGGCGGTCAAGATGGACTCATGGAGGTCTTGGCGGTCAAGATGAACTCAAGGAGGTCTTTGAGGAGGTCCAAGGACTAAGAGTGCGTTTGGTTAGATGTATAGAATTATCGAGAATGGTATGAAATGAATCTTTGGTGGCGGTAATGCAAGCGTTCTTCAGGAGGCGAACGGCCGTGACGAGAACTTCGAATCTTTGTGCGGTATGACCGCATCTTTGAAAGAGTTACGATGGTCAAGATACAATCAAGGGAGGTCTTGGCGGTTAGAATCCCAACAAGAGGAGGTCTGACGGTCAAGATCAAGGCAAAGGAGAGTCTCGAGCAGTTCGGATCAACTCAAAGGGAGGTCGAATGGTTGAGATGAGATCAAAGGATGTGGCGATAGCGAGAATAAGGCACAAAGGCGGGAGGCGATGGATTTCAATCAAGCGGGCAAAATGATTGGGCCATCCAGGCACCGTCGGACGGTCCTCAGCGATGAAGGTATGGACCCGGTGAAGTGGTTGAAGCGGACACGAAGGAAGTTCCAAATGAGGTTCAAATGGGCGGAGGAGGTCCAAATGAGCGGCTGGAAGGTCGATTGGATCTTGAGGAGTCCAATTGAACGGAAAAGGTCGAATGAACGGGGAGGTTAGGATGAACATTTGGAAGGTCCAAATGAACTGAATAGGTTCACTTGAACCTAAAGAGATCCAATTGGCAGGAAGCTCAAATGAATACAAAGGGGTTCAATTGAACATAAGGAGGTCCAATAGAATACAAAGAAGGTTCAAATGGACACAAGGAGATCCAAGAGGGGGAATTCAACCCAAAATTGAATTTCATATTACAATGATATTTGAAACACAAGCCTGAGCTGGGAACACCTCAGGGATGGTTGTGACCCAATGGGGAGGTCAAAACCAAGGGAGGGCTCCAACAGGAGAGGAGGCTTAGACCCAAAAGGAGGTCTGAACCACAGAGAGATTCAAACCAACAAAGGAGTGGCTTGGACTTAAGGAAGTCGGACAAGAACCTGAAAAGGGAAAGAGAGAAGTCCGTCAAGGTCCAAACCAAAGGAAGGTGCGGACATAAGGGCATGTCCAAACAAAGAGAGGTCTAAACCAAAAAGGAGTTTATACCACAAAGAGGTCTAGATGCAAAGGAGTTACGGGCACAAGAGTGGCCATGGGAAAGAGCAAAACTTAACGAGAGAAAGGAAGAGATAGCTCTGGGAGAGCTCAAATAACACCAAATAAACCAAACCTTAAGGATTAGTTGAAGTTCGAATTAGTCATTTTAAACACTCGAATTTTGAAAATCTCCAGTTAAGCTTTGGGGCTTCAACAAAATCAAATGGTTCTTTTTTATTTTGAGAATTTTCAAAAAGGCTCAGAAAAACCAGGGTGTTCTGATAGTCGGCCAAGTCAGACCAATTCTCCTCATTCCACTCTCCTGCCATGGAAGCATTAGGGAAAAAAAGAGAATTTGTTGACAAGGAATCAGGGGAAGATCATGACTGACGCCAATGCATTAGTGATCTAGAACCGATCTTAAGTATGATTGTTTTGATTTGGGAGGGGGTTCTCTAGATAAGAATCTCATAGAGAATGACACGGGATTTTATACGAGTTCGACCTTCTCTGGAAATAATAACAACCCTACTCTGCGTGGCTATATTTAGTATCTTGATTACAATCAAGAAAAGACTAGGGCTTGTACTCCAAATTGTGGTTGTCCTTTACGCATACGGCGTCAACCTTATATAGCGTATGAAGAGGTGGCGGTTCCTCGTTCCTCCAAACAAAGAGGCGTCCCAACATTCCAATTGACGAACGCTTGATGGAAGTTGCCTTGAGGATGTAGCACCCCGTGTTGTTAGGCGGTTGTTGTCGAGCAGTAATTCATGCGATTACTCACGAAAAGTAACGTATATTAAGTACCCGTGTGTTAAACATGGCGCATAATACTCCCTAAGCGATTAGGCCATAAATTAAATAAACCCTATCAAATCTGAGGTTGTCAAAAGCCAACCAAGTCGTAGAAGATCTTACAAGCCTTTCGATAGTCGTAGAAAGGCTTACGACTATACCATGGTCATAAGAAGACTCATAACCATGGGGTGGTTTATGACCGAGCGGTTAAATAGCTCCTTATAAATATTAAGGGTATACTTAAGACTAATATGGAGATGTTAATATCTATAATAATAATTACAGATAAATAAATAAATGAGGATTATTAGATCCTCATTAGATCTCATCCTTACCTTCGGGGTTGAGTCGAATCCTCACCCTTAGAAATGAGTCGATCCCATTCTCACCTCATCGAAGTGGTGAATCCTCGCCTCCGGAAATTTGAGTCGATCCCATCCTCGCCTCGAGTGAGTCGAATCCTCGCCTCTGGTGAGTCGATTCAATCCTCGCCCCGAGTCGAGCAAATCTTCTCCTCAAGGGTGAGATAACTCCCGTCGCTTGAGGTTGAGTGCACATCCTTTCCTCTCGGAGCAAAGTGTTAATTTCGACCACGCGAGGGCATTTTTCCTTTCTTGTAAAACATAGCCCGAGAATATAAGCCGCAGATAGGAGGCTCAACATCAAATCCCTTCTCACGTGAAGCGGCGCTCTCAGCGTCCCTCGAGCATTATGTTTTTTCGATGGGAGACGACGACGTTCAATCCTCTCCCGTATAGCGTGGCTCTCGAGCTTCCTCGATCGCTAAGTTTTTCGATGGGAGAAGCGTGACATTCTGATCCTTTCTTGGCGCAGCGGCGTTCTCAAGCTTACCTCGAGTGCTAAGTTTTTTGATTGGAGAAGGTGATGTTCCGATCCTCTCCTCATAGCGGCAGCTTCTCGGCGTTCCTCGAGCGCTAAGTTTTTTCGATGGAAGACAGTGATGTTCCAGTCCTTTCTCGACGCAAACAACGCTTCTCGGCTTCTCGAGCATTAAGTTTTTTTCGATGGGAGACAACGATGTTCCAATCCTCTCTTGGCGCTAGCGGCTCTCGAGCATCCTCGAAGTGCTAAGTTTTTTTTTAATGGGAGGCGGGGTAGCAGCGTGCCCCTCGATGAAAATGGCGAAACAGGTTAGCAAAATCCTCCCACCCTGCTAAAGTTCTTTTGGGCATACAAGTTCCTATGTCGAGGGACGACGCCAAGCAATGCAAGAACCATGCATCCGCTAAGTTTTTTACATCTTCCTTACTCATGGGAGTTCAACTAGGGCAACATATGAAAGTCTAGTTATTGTCAGAGACGGGTGATGAATTGTGCACGTTTGATGGCAGTTATTGTCAGAAAGACACTACCCGCGCCTCGTCTTGCGGTTATGCTAAAGCGAGATACTATCGTCTTGATTATCGAAGGATAACGATACATATTTAACTCTGCGTGTAAATAAACATAGCGCATAAGGTCCCTAGTCGAATGGGTCCATATGTTTGTGGGCTTTATCAACCATAGAGTGGTTATAGTTGACAGTGGTAGTAAAGCTACGACCATGAGGTGATCATAGTAAAACTTATGATCATGATGTGGTCGTAGAAGATCTTACGACCATAAAGGCGTCGTAGAATAACCTAAGACTATATAGAATTGTGGTCATTAAAATAGCTTACGACCATTAGGTTATTGTGATGTTCTCTTATTTTTAAGGATAAGGTGTACCTCAAGAAGATTGTACAAGGACATTGCTATCCATTATAATAATTATAGATAAACATTTTAATTAATTGAGATTATTAGGTCCTCGCCGGAGAGCATCTACCTTGCGTGTGCTCAGAATAGTGACTTTATAAAAGTTTAGAATAGCTAGGGAGAAAGGTGGAGTCGGTTTAACACTACAAATTATCGATGAAAAATTAGAGCTTGGTATATGATGAGGCTATAGGTTACGAGGTGCATCAAAGGTGAGAAAGTCTATTACCCCATTGCATTTGCTACCATGTAATAGGTCACTAACATCTTCCCAAACACCATGCCGCTCATATCAATATCATGTCCTTTGAATCTTTGGGTTAGAATGCACTAAATGAAGTAGTGCAGGCGCAGGAAAGAAGGAGAAGCGTATGAGCGATCCGATCCGGATGGAAAAGCGTGTGGCCCGCGTGTTGACCCCACCATTTACTAGCTGCCATGTGGGCCCCATGAACCTCTCGACATCTTCTAGCCCTAGCTCTCACACTTGTCCTGAATCGATCTAGTAATTTTGACATTTCTCTCTAATAACCATTATTTTGAGCAAGCGTTAGCGTGTATCTTTTCTTTTGCCATGTTTTGAAAAAAGAATAAGATATTTCACTAAGTGGAGAAGGAAAATGCATCCTCTCCTCGCCCCATGCCATCTTCATCTCGCTTCCTGCCTCCCTTGCCTCCCATGACAATCCTCCTCGCCGACCTCCTCCGCCTCAACGCCTATAGGGCCACAAGCCGCCAAGAGGAGGCCGCTGCTGCCTCCTTCCTTTTCCTCTTATTCGCTTTTGCCTCGATTTCGCACCGCCGCCTCTTTGCTCGTTTGTTCGCTGGTGCACGGTGCGCCCTCCTTCGCCTGCTGCGTATGTTTTGTTCTGCTTTGCCGCCGCGATTTCTCCACGCCATGTTTCGCCGCTTGTGCTCCTTGATTTGCCTTTTCCTCCGGGATGAATTATTGTTAGAGTAGGCGGCCAAGGAGGAGGAGCCTAAGACCAGGCGACGCCAAGGAAGAGCTCAAGACCGAGGCCCTCAGACCGAGGAGCTTTATGGCCGAGGCCCCGGCCGAGGAGGATCCCTGCATCGAGGAACCGCCAAGAAGGAGCCCAAGACGGAGGCTAACGAGCGAGGACTCCAAGGCCGAGGCGACAACGACGAGGAGGCCAAGCCCGGGTTAGAGCCGAAGGAGAAGACCGCTGTGGTCACCGAGGAGGAAGGCATCGAGACGGTGGAAGCCATCGAGGAAAACTGCCTCGGCCATGGCATTCATCGAACAAGCGCCATCGAGGCATTTACCGAAGGAGGAGTTGATCTAGGCGTCGATATAAAAAGAGCCCGTGACAAAGTGTGTAATGTCATTTATAGCATAAGTACATCACCCAGATAAGCTTTGCAAACCATTCTCTCTTGGCCTTTTGCAACCTAGGGACTAGACATTCGGGACCTTTCCAAGAGCACTTGGGCTTCAATTCTTCGTCATGATTGACACGCCACAAATGGATCGGTTTAGCCTGTTGTTAAAACAACAACCGAGGCCACTAAGAGATTTCACAAAGAATATGATCACACGATTGGAGTACCCAATAGATAATCACGCATAACAAAGACTCCATTATCAAGCGGTAATCTGTGAATTTGTGAAGAATTTGGTATCAAGATACATTTCACTTCGTCGCCATCCGCAGAGTAATGGAGCGCTTGAGCGAGCCAATGGTATTATAATGCGGGATCAAACGAGTGTTCACCGCTTAGTAAAACGGTCAGAGCTTGGGTCCAAGAACTTCCTTCAGACAGGGTCGTTCAACTATGACTACCAGGCGATCGTGAAACACCATTCTTCTTGGTTTATGGTGCTGGCCATGCTTCTCCGAATCCTAAAGCTCGCTTTCAATTGATTATTTCAATGCATTTATCGTAATGAACGACAACTTGATGACATCAATTTCCTTGAAGAACGACAAAACCAAGCCTTAATACGATCGGCGGTCACCAACAAGCCATGAAGGTATCACAAAGAAGGTGCAATCCGCAGCCTAGCTATAAGTGTATGATCCGTAACAAAAATGACTGGTGTCCCATACATATCACACATGTCTAATTATAAAGCAATGTTGTATAGAAATTAGAATAGTAATGTGTTAAACAATTCAACATGATTCGATGAAAAATAGCCATCAAAGTGCTTACTAAAACAAAGGATCCTACACTCCTAGTAGTAGTTTTGGTTAATCGTGGCAAAGTGAATAAATGATGGATAAAGTTCCAACCATGGGCAAAAGATGGCCGCAGATCGGCAAAAACAACATCCCACCTTGATAGCCTACAAAAAGTAGAAGAAATTACTTAGTAAAATTTTAAGTAAAAGAATCATGAATTTTAAGTAAAGTCATTTATTTAAAATTGTAGGGCTTACTTACTTGACATTGTGTCTCAACTCTCAAGTAGTCAAAACTCAAATCCAATTCCAAATCTTGAAACATCATATATTCTAATATTCTAATTCCCATATACTATCAAGAATTGTAAACCCCAATCCTAGGGTTTGAGAAAATATACCAACAATTAGCAAATTGGATCTATAAACATAAAATTAGTGATTGTGCTAAATCGGTATTTTACTTAGAGAAATCAAATTACCACTTACTAGTGATGGCGACATGGAAGAAACCAAAAGGTAGTTCATGTCGTGTGGCTTCCAGTTCGCCGCAGAAATTTCAATCAGCAAAGGACGCGATCTGGATCTCGCCTTGGTGCCCTGGTTCGGCCAATGAAAATCTCCAAGTCTCGGCGGCAAACTTGCTTGTACTATCGGATCCTAATTCCTATCTTGTACTATTGGTGACGACCTCCAAGATTGCCAGTACTATGGCAAAACCAAACTAGCTTTGTGAATTGTGAACTCGCACCGTGATTCATGCACGCCGCCAATCGCTCGCCACGCTGGCCGGGCCGGGCTCACCGGCACCTCGCCGCTTAGGCTCGCGGAAGGCCCACGCCAAGCCGCTAACGCATGACGCACCATGCGATGCGACACTCGAGTCCGACATCCTGTGGTGTCCTTCATTTGGCTACATGGTGTTGAGTATAAATTTAGTCTGCTTATACACGATATATTCATATGTATATATGTGTGTGTGTGTGTAGAACACAATTTAGACCGTGTCCGTGCACACCCGGTGGGTCTTATCGATCCGCCTGGCAGAGGTGATCTATATTCTAAAAATTCGTAACCAAGCAAATCGCAACAAACTTTCTCCCAAATGGGAACGCTCTACATGTGGTTGAAGTCACCCGACTGTGTTCAAGACGACTCACCATGTTTGATGGGCGTGGTTTTGTCTAATTCTAGAACATTGATCAATCATGTAAGTTCTTTGTTTAATTATTCTTACATTCTTTTAATTTTAATAAAGGTTAGTCATTCCTTTATTTTATTTCGACGAGTGATATTGTTTATATATCCTATTCTATACTCGTCGTTTACTATTGTTGTTTCAACTGGCCTGAGAAAACCTCCTTCTCTCGATATCCTTTACAAGGATCTCGTTACACTTTGGCAACGACTTCTACGCCAAACGTCAGATGGGTCCTAGTCATTATCATTCCATGAATGATTCCCATGTACGACCACATTCTTTTTCTTAAAGAACTACATGAGTAATCAAGCATAACATCGACAACTTCATATAGTGATTCATATGCTTAAGATTTCGAGACTACATTTTTTCATTTCAAAATTTCGCTTCTACTCGCTTATTATCGTCGACACCTGAAAGCCTCCTAGTCAAGTCTTCCTTCTCCGCACATGGTCCTCGCTTAATCGAAGGAGCTTCCTAGCGATTCGCTTTTTTCCTACGATCCTCGCCGCCAATAACTTGAGCATGAGCACGCTTTCGAAAGTGTTTTTCTATATATTCCGCCTAGCAATTCTTCCGACTGTTTTGGATACTACATATAAATAAGACCACTTATCGCTTATTGCATACATTCTTGTATTTTTTTATTTTTATCAATGAAAGTCTTTTTCTTCCAACCATATAATACTTTGTTTGGTATTTCGATTATAACAAATGTGTCTCTAACTAGTCAAAATCGTATAATCGGTTACACCATAATGGTTTCTAGTATTTCGTGATTAGTTTTATCATATAATCAAGACATACTTTCAAACAATGGTTGAGACTTTAGTTTTCATTCTTGGCTTATTGGTTATTTAGTAAAGTTCTTCTACTATAAAGCAAATGGGCTAGGAATATATGAGTACTTCATAAGTCCAATCGGATAAACAAAAGATTTTGTTGATGACAAAAGGTAAGTTTTATATATTTCATAATTTTATATTACAACCTGCTACTCCTGAAGATCTCCATACTAGTTGTGCTTGACGGAGATCCGACCTCTATTTCCTCTGTGACCTTGTTTCCAAGAGGCCTTACTTCCACGAGAAACTTGGTCGCATCTTCACCGAGCAGCTTGAAATCTTCTTCAACAACTTGGAGATTGGTGGAGAGATCGAAGCCTTCACTTTTGCCAAAGCAAAACTAACTCATGGCTACATCTTCTTTCATCGTCTGGGCATAGTTTTCGAGTAGTCTTGAGCAAGCCTTTAGTTCATCTTCTCCGCTGGATCTCTTAAGGTAGGCGTTTGATCCGATCCCATATCAAAGATCATCTTGTTAAGCGCCATGATTTTTTCATCAAGGTTCTCGCACGAGCATCGCCTTTATCTTGCTCAAACTCCAGAGCCTTTTTTGCTCTATTCGCTTGAGTTTGCTCGCATTAGTGAATCAAGTGGTAAATATCTATGATTAAAAGAGATAATATACTAGTCAAGTTTACTTAATCTGTTACTCCGCAATCTTCTTTTCACAAGTCTCAATGACTTTTATGCCCGGTCGCCACGTATGCGATCGAATCGTCCTTGGCTTGGTATTCTTCAAGCTTGGTTATTCTGCCTCTTTAGCCACGACCTCTTCTTTTTATTTTTTCTAAATCTATCAAATATGATAAGGAGAATAATTAGTTAACTAAGAAGAACAAGGTAACGAAGAAGAAAAGTTAAGAAGAAAGTCCCCACTTTCTAATTCGGAGTGTTTCGCTCCAGAGCTTTATTCATCGGGTCACCCTCCGACCACGAGATAGTTCTCTAATTGTGCTACGAATAGAATCCTTCTTTAAGTTTCTTGTAAACTTTTTGAAGAAAACTATGAAAATGGTCGAGATACTTACCCGAATTGCCACGCCGTTATATTCGCAAAATCGATCAAGACTCCGTCTAGCCTCGATGGTCCGATACCTTCCCCAAACCTCATCGTTCTTATCCTCGATAAATCGAGGGCAAAAAGGCAACTTGTTAGTTTGAGAAGAATTACCGACAGGGGTCTAAACTCACCGAGGATCTTCAGGACGCCCGCTTCCACAGACGGAGTTAGAATCACCACGTAATCTCGGAAGTTCTCGCACTAACGCCGCTTGGGCTCGACCACCTTGTCTTCGTGAATTTTAGCTCAAGAGTGTCCCCTGTCGGGCTTTCTGACCGCCGATGCTCCGTATTCTAGTTTGAGACGATCGAACGCTAGAAGATCGCACAAAAAAGAAGAAAGGAAGTTCGGAGTTCAATATATCAAGGACATTTAAGGTATGCACTCACATGACTATTTTGTTTGTACATACCGGTCGATTTTTGGTCTTGACCTTGAAATGCGCCGATTAAATTCGAAGGCCTTTTCTCTTCTTCTCAATCAATTTTACCGGTTCTAAACCGGAGGGTTGATTGTACTCACATCCTCCAACACGATGTCGGTGATGTTCCGACTACCGGTCGAGGACAACGTCGTTGATCATCTAGTCAAGTGGTTTCATTGACCTCAAGAGCGTTGTTTCAAGAATAACCGTCAGTCGTGAATGACCACCCCGAGGTTTACAAATTTCAGCTTTGCTTTGTGGGCCTTCCATTCTTTCCACCTAAGTCACAAATAAACTTTGATTAGGTGATGAGATTTTCCATGTAATTATATACCTTCTTTCAAATGCTTTTTACCTCGAGAAGACCATCTTCTTCCATGGCTTCTAGGTGAATCGGCGAACCACTAGAGATTAAAATCCTCATCGGATTGTATAATCCTTAGTCCAACCGCTACATATTAGAGCAAGATTACAAACAGATCGGAGGATATATAAAAGATGAAGAAAAAATTGGTTATTTACCTTAAGTCTCCTCGCCTCTTCTCGCAGAGACTATCACCAAGATACCAGAAATACAACTTTCTCACCAGTTCTTACAGATCATTTTGATCCACTCTCCGCCTCACAGAGGAAAGGACTTCAAACGAGACAAAAGAGATTTCAAGGTTATATGATAATCTACTAATAGATTATAATGGTCTGAGCTTTAAAGACTATCATCCCTTGAGTCCTTGATTCCTTCATCCCGACCAATGTACTGCATCAAGGAATGGTCTCGAGCTTCAGAGGACTAATTCGCATGGTAAAATCTCTCACCACGTGCCAGAAGTCAAGTCTTTTCTCCTTAGGTATTGAATAGCCTCTACCTATCTTCTAACCATCCCTATCTTCTCCACTGTCCCTCCACTTTAGATTCTCACCGCCTCTTTCCCGTGAAGTAGAGGTCGCCGCCTTCAGAATGGCCATGTAGAAACTTCCATGAAAACCACGAAGACTTCGAGTACATTGGGATGTACACATCGCCTTCCCATCATGAATAATACGAGCATGCACTCTCCAAAGACCCGCCATGGATCTCCGACATCGCCATCCAATAAAAATACCTCAAGAGCTTCAAATTCGGTCGATTCCTGTATGCCTCGATAGATAGCAAAATGCTGATGTTGGCGATGGAGTTCGAGCCAAATTCAGAACTCTACCCCGTGAGTACTCTAGAACCTCGGAGAGGAATTTAGCCAAGAAATTTTAGCTCACACTCGATGAAGGCGAGAAAATAGGATTTCCTCCCTGAAAGTGTTCTTCAGCCTCAACGACCTCCACTTGATCAAGTTCTTGTCCTAAAGCAATCCGATTCCTTCCAGCCGAGCTCAAATCAAACCATCCACTTGGTGATCGAATTTGACATGGTGAGATCTCACGAGAAGATGAAAAGAGGCTGGAGGAAGCTTTTGGTAAGAAAGAAAGTGGAGGTCGAAAGGATTCTTAGTAAAAGGATGAAGAGGATTGATGGAAGATCGAAAGCGTAAGAGCTCTAAAGCCTAGCAATAGGGATTTTATAGCTTCAGATTTAATTGCAATTGGGAGTAATTTAAAGTCCAACGGACAAAACCTTTTTGTCTAATCGACGAAAAACTCTTGGTTCCCAAGGCAGTTCTCAACTTTAAAGTGAATACGCACTCACTTCAATGTCGACATTAAATGGGGTCTTCCCGATACGATTGCTTAAGAAGGTGCTCACACAACCTATTCATTTAAAGTTCGGGGTAGCCGACGAGGATTAAAATCTCTATGTATTACTTTAATACATAATAAAAGACCATACATCTTCATGGTCGAATCCCTAAGGCTAACGACCTCACCGGTCGTAAGGATTTCAGAGGTTACATAATAGGTACCCCGGTCGAACAGGTTCCGACTCTAGTCTCCGACTAGGTAGTCGCCGTAGAGCTAAGAACCGATATCCGGATCTGATTCCTGTATATTCCTTACCGTGTGATGAATGAAACACATGTTGTATACTCCATACCACGCGACCCTACATGATCTTAAGACATTGACAAACAAACATCGATGGTTGAATGTCTCACAAACATTCAACCACGAGTGGTTGATACTTTATCACCGCCTCCGACCACCACGACGCCTCACAACAAACGCCTTCTAAGAGTAATCGCCACCTCTTTGAAAGCTATTTAAGGATGGAGCACGAACGTAGGAGGAGGATCGCCTCGCCGATTAGAGCAAACCAATTAGCATTAGATTCATGCTTCTAGTCCGATTCAATAGTATAGCAAGCATCACACTCAAGTGTAATTAGGATTAGTCCACCGCCTGTCGCAGCACCCACCGTAATAACGAGTTCATATCAATAAAGAGCACCTCATTCTCTCCCAAGAGATTTGTGCCATTTTCCTCTATTTTATTTCATAAGATCGGCGACTGATCGTCGACAACTCATAATACTTTTTATATTTGGCCTCGCCACGTATGTAATAATTGTACCGCTAAGTTAAGTAATTTTTGCTTTACTTTTATATGTGAATGTATGAATGTGAATGCCAAATGTTGTGAATGTGTGTAGTAGCCATTGGTCATGAGGCTAGTATGATATACATAAGGTCTTCTAGTATTCCACCGGGGTGTGACAAATACAAACATGAAAAACAGATAAATAAAAAGTCCCTACCTAAAAAAGAATTAATATTAAAAGGAAAAATTACATTATTTTCATCAAATTTAACATTGACCCGACATAAATATACATATATAAACATATAAAAATAATATCTATGATACACACGAAGACCTAAAGGCCCCAAAACATATCTTTTGTTTTTGGGCCTCTAACCCAACAACAAATAAAAGGTTGTCTAAAATGGGCCATGAAAGCCCACATAACAACTATACCAACTCATTTCAGATTTATGATCTTCTTTTGTCCACTAAATAGAAAAACCGAACACAATAAGCCCATAAAAAGGCTCAATGAAACAAGTATAACAAAGCCATGCATGCAACCCACTAACAACCACGAGCCTAATTAGATCCAGAAAATCTCGGTGACAAATCGAACGATTAGAAATTTGAGTGCTCCAAATGCAACAAAACACTGATACACCATTGTAATTTGAAACACGCAAGGTACCCCAACCTTTGTTTCTCAACCTACCTTTACCGCTATTCACTCTACCCTATAAAAGGAAAAAATCGCCGCTTACTATTCAATCTTTTCTTTACATTACGTACCATAGATAGTTAACATACAAAAGTTTATCATTACCAAAAAAAATCTTCGATTATAATTTTGCTCAAATTTATGCAAAGAGCACTTAATGAAGTCGAGACTAATACCACAAAGGATACAAGCCATTCCTTCACATATGAAGGTTTGTCAAGTTGGTAGAGAACAGAGAAAGAGGTCGATTCGGTCTATTCGAAAGTGCCTGGCTACACTAGTTCAAGGCTCTTCAGCAGTCAACGAAGGGATTGTACCGAGTTTAGGCAAACTTCCGACTAGAGGTGGATTCGGTTGCCGCCGACGCAGACGAGCACGCCGCTTCAGTCAAGACGGCCGCGTCGTCAGACGACGGCTGCTTCCCGCAGGCCTAAGCACACTAAGCGCACAGCCAAGGTTGCGTCGGCTCAGTTCACCGAGCGAGCGCGACGCTGACGATGATTTAGGACCGCGTCAGCCAGAAGATGACGCCAGCTGCCAGAAGAAGGGGCGAGATGGACAAGAACGAGGGAGGGAAGGGGCAACCCATGGTAAAGGTGGAAGGAGGAGAGGTGGCTGAGGGAGAGAGGTGGCCACGACGCTGGGTAGAGGAGGAGGCCGAGGAGTTGAGGGAGGGGCGACGGCCGAGGGAGCATGGGAGAGGGTGAGCCAGAGAGGGGAAGCGACGATGGGAGAGGGAGATAGCCGAGAGAGGGGAGGCGGCCGAGGAGAGCCGGAGAGGGAGGAAGGCGGCGTGGGGAGAGGAGGAGCCGAGAGGAGGGAGGCACGGGGAGGGAGGGAGCTGACGAGAGGAAATGAGGGGAGGCGGTGCGGGGATTGGGGTTAGGATTAGCGGACGGAGGGGGGTTGGGGTTGGGCCAGGCGGAAAGAATGGGATTGTTGCCGCCGGGGCCCAAGCACGCCCAAATGGCCGGGTTGCGTGCGGCCGCCAACCAAGTCAAGCTTCAGTCTGCCCGCCCGGAGTCTGCCGTTCACCGCCCGATGCTGTCGTGGTCGCGGCCGCAGCTCAGACAGTGTCGCGGTCGAGGCTTTGGGCCAGCCCACAAAAGCCCGCCCAAGTCCCGTACTTCGACGCCATGCAAAGGCCCTATTTGGGTTTCAATCCAATTTACACCGCTCAAGCTCCTGCAGGTCACGGAGCGGGGCGTTCAGTTCGCCCGCCCGGAGTTCGTGCCGTACAGCCCGCCTGGATGCGCGTCGCCGTCGGCTCAGACCGTGCCGGTCGACGGGCTTTGCCAGCCCACAAAAGCCCAGCCCAAGTCCCAGCTCTACTTCTGACGCTACATGCAAAAGGCCTCTATTTGAGTACTTCAATCCAATTTACGCTGCTTCGAAGCTCCTCGGGCAGGTCAGCGGAGCGGATTTTATAAGAGTTTACGCCAACTTCTAACACCAAATGCAAAAGGGCTCGAGATTGGACGAACAATGCCTATTGCCTACGGAATTAATCTGCCAAAGACTACTTAACCAGTTCATCAAAACGGCAGCTCAGTTATTATTATTATTATCCACCGGGGATAACACAGGCAGCTCGGTTATTATTATTATCCACCGGGGAGAACACAGTCTCCGACTTCTGAAACCCCTCAAAACCTGTCTCTCGGTTACAGACAACGTTGATGATGTGGGCTGGATGCCGTACGACCGCAGCGACCGCGCCTCGTTCATGGCCTCCCCGTTGAACTTGAAGTGGTAGTTCCCGCCGGAAAGAATCGACAGCTCAGGGAGGCCCACGAAGCTGCTCAGCTGCGGCCTCAGCACGGCGACCGCGTCCGACAGGCGCGCCTCTGCCAGAAAGTTGAGATTCGCACCTCCACGTGCAGCTCCACCGCTATTATCCTGTCACCCGCGCCCTGCTGCTGCCCACCTCCGCCGGCTTGCCCATCACGAACAGGGGCAGGTCGTCCTCCGTGAAAGTTAACAAGAATACAGGAGGAAGAAGAATTGGTTCGACACACTTACATGGCCTTTCTGGCTGTTGTTATATATATACTCAACAGTGATTACAGGTGATTACAGGAGTCATAAATGGCGACACTAATCACCGGCGATTCTGGTGATTGCTTACTATGTATAGACAAGCTAGCTATTTCAACATCCCCCCGTTATATATTTTTTACTCAACCGTGATTACTCAACTGTGATTATAGGAGCATATAATGGCAACACTAATCACCCGTGATTGCTTCCCTATGTATAGACGGCGACATATCGATGCACATGAGTAAATCGATGCACATATGCACATAGAGGATCCTGGTCATTCATTCGATCCCACGGGCGCCGCATCGCAGGCTACAAGGGCGAAAGGCTTTGCCATTTCGCTGGAAGCCCCCGCGCAGACGCCGATTTCATTTCGCCCTCAGCCCACCTCCATTCTCTCCACGAGGTCCACAGCTTAGCTAGGTTGACTAGCGCCCTGCGCCGCTTCTCGCACCGAAAGCGACGGGCGCCGGGCCAGAGCCCCTGCGCCTCTGGTTTTGAGTTCTTTGCTCGGTGGTTTGAGTCCAGGAAGTGATTATGCATGTATTGCTTGCTTGTTACTAGATATTGTCAAAGAGAGATGGAATGGATGATGCGCCATAGAATGGATGGCAGTGTAATTTTCTCTTGTGGTTTACCTTGATATGATATTGTTCTTTCTAGTTGTCCCCTTTTGCTAGAATTATTTCACTGTTCTTGTGTTTCTGATGCAAGGAATTAAACCTTGGCTGTGCTTGTTGGTGTTTATGTTGGCTTTGGTTTTGGGAGAGCAGTGGGTTGTGCTCTTTCTTTCTCTCCTGTGAAGTTTTTGATTGGATAGTTTGTCATGGTTTGCCTGTGTCAAATATGAATGATCGAAATTTGTCACTGCATGTGTTATGATTTCTCACTCTATGAGTGAGTTCTTGTTGTATGAATGATCGAAACTTGTCAAATTGAGATGAGCCATCGAAATTTGTCACTGTCTGTGCCAAGATTTCTCACTGTATGAGTGATTTCTTGTTGTATGAATGATCGAAACTTGTCAAATGGAGATGAGCCATCAAAATTTGTCACTGCCTGTGCCATGATTTCTCACTGTATGAGTGATTTCTTGTTGTATGAATGATCGAAACTTGTCAAATGGAGATGAGCCATCGAAATTAGCTGGAGATGAGCCAATATTGAGAAACTTGAAACCTGATACTGTGCATATGAAAGGTTTATTTTCAGTTGTCTCGAATGGGATGTAATGGTGCACCTGTGCATATGCAAGTGCATTCTGGGTTCAATCCAAGTCCAGGTCCATGAGTGCATTCAAAACCTGAAACTGTTCACATCGTGCACCTGTGAATATTGAGAAACTTGAAATGCAGTGACAAGCCACAGGAAGCAGGGCTGTTATCCAATACAATGGAGACTGATACTGATGCTTCTTTCTTCTTCTGTCCATGAGTGCAACAAACTTGTTTGATTTACATCAGAATTCAGAATTCATATTTTTCCTTTCCAATTTCAATTCACTGTTACAGAATGATACACATGGATTTGCATGCACTGATTCTAATTGATACAAATTGACGCCATTGATCTTTCACTTGTTTGATTCCAATATAGGGTGAAAACAAAACTAGTTTTGCCAGCTACATTTCGATTAATCTTATAACCAACATCAAATAGAGGAGCATTCATCCTTGTTTGGGACGCAAGCAAAGTGACAAAGGTTTACAGCTTACAAGATCAGGACAACCAGTCAACGGAGGACATTTAGTCCGGTTCCAAGTTCCTGCTTATTACCCTCACACATCACATGTAGTGTTATTTCAGTTATTTGTTGACAAGGTAGAGCTCCATATGGATATATATTTCAAGTTAAATTGTCTGTTTAAAATTATTAAGTAAATTCAGGCTCCTCTTATCTATTGGTTTTGATGTATCCGAAATGGAATAGATAATGCACATGACAAAACGAGCACTTGTTGTACTCATTTTAGGCAAGCGCACATGCTCGCGTATAATCATATCTATAGGTAGGTGGTACAGCGAACCACAAATGATGCTGGTGGTTTAATTATCATGCTATATAGAATTCTCGAATAGTGCATATATTGTGCTGAGACCTTTGGTCCTGCTTTGGTTTTCCACATGAAATATCTGGTTTCTGTCTTAAATAGATTTCAGTGATGTTTTCTGCTTAATTTTTTGATAGTTAACGTTATACTGATCGTGATATTCTTGTATGTTTTCTCCTGTTGCAGACTTGATTTATGTCTTATCATACGTTCCAAGGAAGTTTAACTTCATCGATCACACTAGTGACATTGGACTGAAAGAGTGTGGATCATCTGAACTGAGAAAGAATTTTTGCTGCTAACAGTATTAGTTTTGATAAAAAAATTCACTGCAGATCTGAGAAAGTGCAACCAGTGATAGTGGATGCCGGAATTTACTTGGCAAGGAGAAACAATTTCTTCCAAGCCACAGAGAAACCTGATACTGTGCATATGAAAGGTTAATTTTCAGTTGTCTCGAATGGGATGTAATGGTGCACCAGTGCATATGCAAGTGCATTCTGGGTTCAATCCAAGTCCAGGTCCATGAGTGCATTCAAAAACCTGAAACTGTTCATATCGTGCACCTGTGAATATTGAGAAACTTGAAATGCAGTGACAAGCCACAAGAAGCAGAGCTGTTATCCAACACAATGGAGACTGATACTGATGCTTCTTTCTTCATCTGTCCATGAGTGCACATAGTTGACTATAATCTGATACTGTTCACATAGTTGCATCAGTTACAACTAATGGTAATACTTGACTATAACCTGATATTGTTCACATAGTTGCATCAGTTACAACTAATGGTAATACTTGACTATAATCTGATACTTCAAAGACAACTAATGGTAATACTTGACTATAATCTGATACTTCAAAGATATCCGTCCAATGTCTGACATCAGAAAGCAAAGCATATCACAGCCGAGAGAAGAGAGAGAGAGCACAACCCACTGCACATCATTGCTAGATGGTCTGGGAGGAGCATTCCAGATTTGCATCAAAGAAATTCAATAGCGACAACAATTCAGAAGTCATATTTCAATGCAAACTTGAGACTGCATTACATCGAATTCACAAAAGAGAAAGAGAGAGCACAACTCAACGCTTCTCCCAAAACCAAAGCCAACATAAACACCAACAAGCACAGCCAAGGTTTAATTTTGCATCGAAACACAGAACAAAGGAAATAATTCTAGCAAAAGGGACAACTAGAAAGAATAATATCATATCAAGGTAAACCACAAGAGAAAATTACTGCCATCTATTCCATGGCGCATCATCCATTCCATCTCTCTTGACAATATCTAGTAACAAGCAAGCAGACATGCACTTAATCACTTCGGACTCAAACCACCGAGCAAAGAACTCAAACCCGGAGGCGCAGGGGAGGCTCGGGCCGGGAGGCGAGGGGAGGCGCCGGGCCAAGGCGCAGGGGAGGCTCCAGAGCGGAGGCGCCCTGCCCGGAGGCGCCGGGAGGCTGCCGGGAGGCGCAGGCTGCTGCCGGGACCACCCCAACCCTAGCTCTGGGTGATTCGGGGACGATTCGGGCGGCGGCGAGGCTCGGCGGGCGCCTGGCGCTGGCCAGGCGGGGGCGGCGCAGGGCCAGGTCCCAACCTTAGCTCATTGTCTGACCTCGTGGAGGAGAATGGAGGGAGGTGGCACGCTGGGCCCAAAATGAAATCGACGTCTGTACGGCTTTTTCGCGAATGAAGTATGGCACGCTCACAGCTGGTTCTCTTGCGACAAGCACTGTGATCCTAATGGACGGCCAGATCCTCTATGCATATGTGCATCGCTTTTGCTCATGTGCATATGATATGTCATCAGATAGACAAGCTAGTTATTTCAACATTCCCTCAATCTTAACCGTAGCTACAAGGTTGAGATTGTTCCAGAGTAAAGGAAGGGTGCCTCGCTAGTGGTTTTGTAAACACATCGCAGCTTTGATCCTTTGATCAAATGAATCGAATCTCCAGAGCCTTAGTCGCCACACGCCTCATACAAAGTGGAAGTCAACTTCTATATGCTTTGTACGGCATGAAATATCGGTTCGCCGACAAGTAGGTCGCATAAGTTATCACACCAAAGAACTGGTAGTCTTAATTGAATATACCAAGTTCTCCAAGAAGCGCATCGAACCCAATTTTTTTCATCGCGCTGCTAAGGCCTTGTATTCGGACTCTATGTCGGATCTTTTCCATCGCTGTTCGCTCGAGCTCAGAAATCAGTTCAACCAAAGAAGACCGCAAACCCACCAGAGACCCTCTATCATCACCACATACCGCCCAATCAAGATCCGAGAATGTGCTAAGCAACGCCGATGTGGACTTGTGCACGGCAACCCTGCTAGCTATGGCCTTGAGATAACGAATTATCCTCTTAACTCACGAGAAGTGTTCATTGTAGGTGAAAGTAGAAATTGACAAACAAGATTGATGTAAAAGGCAATGTTAGGTCGTGAGTGTTAGATATTGAAGGGCCCCAACAAGAGTTCTATATCTTGTGCTTTCATCTCGCAAGAGTAACGGTCCACTATCCTTGGCAAGCTTCTTCGTATTGACATTGGCATTGTCACGGGTTTACGCTTACTATATTGGCCCGCAAGTAAATCACCAATGTATTTTCGCGGAGACAACAATTTTATTTCTTCACCTCAATGCCAAGAAAATAATGAAGACCCCCAAGATCCTTGATATAAACTCAGCTTGTTCACCTACCTTCTTGCCGCCGGTTCACCTACCTATCACCGCCTAACTGGTGATAGAAGTGAATACTTCCTGCCGCCATAAAATTCGCAGACAAGACTCACTTTTATTCGAAAAAGAGAAGAAGATAAGAGAGAGGAGTAGAGGAGGAGAGAAGCTAACGAAACCGCTCATTCCGGCTGCTCCACCTCGGTAAATTTTTTTAAACAATGGATTACATAGTTTTAGATGTACTGTTACGTAGTGCAAGACGCTTTACGAATACTTTTCGTGGGTAGTGTAGTTTTAGATATATGGTTAATCATGAAAATGTTCTTTATGGGTGCAAGGTCAAATATGTCCGACGTCATCAATTTCAAAATTTACTAAGGTCAAGGAACTATTATGGAGGGTCCTGAGGGATTGATTTATGATGTGGGCAGTACTGACATGGCACCAAAGAAACCAACACGCACGGAGCCAAGCGCTGGTCATGGTGGTCACGGCGATCTCCGGTGATGTTCTAAGAAGTGGTGGGAGCTCGCCTAACTCGAAGCATTTACGCTAAGCAAGCCGTAAGGGTGCTAAACAGGTTCTAGCGAGGTTGGCTAAGGGCTAATGCGGCTCTCAAGCGGTGAAGGCGGAAGAAACCGAGGTGACAAAGATTTTGTTGGAGGACGAGGTCAAGGGCGAACAACAAAGGATTTACAGCTCGAGGTGGTTGGGGCAATGAAACCATGGCAACTCCCATGTGAGGAACATGAAAGAAAAACTTTGGCGACGGAATCGCCGGAGGCAATGACGACAATGATGGCGCCGAGGCTAGGAGGCATTAAAGCACAAGATGATGGGCTCAATGACGTAAGACGGGCGAAACCGACGGCGTGAAGGGCGTGGCTCGGGAGCTTCTACTGTGGAGAACGGAGAAGAGGCGGTGACGCTGTTTGCCGGAGAAGAAGGTGCTCGGTGATAGCATGATTGCACTCCCGGTGGCGCTAGGCAATGGGCGATAAGTGAGGGCGTGAGCTAGGCGCCGGGCGGCTATATAGCACCTGGGAGGCGGGTCTCAAGCGGATGCCAAGACAATAGGCAAGGGTGAAGGACACGCTGCACACACGCAGTGAACGACCGAGGGGCGGCACTGTGTTTGTTCAGCGGCAAGAATCGAAGTGGGCTCGGAACCTTGGGCTGCGCGGGCGGTCAAGGCTAGTGGCGATCGGGCCGACCACCGGAGGAAGGAGTCAAGGCAGTGGGCCAAGAGGAGAGATGGAAGTGAAGTGGTCGATCCAATTCGCCCACGAAGAAAATGGGATTAGAAATTGATTTTCAAATTAAGAACAAGTGAAAATCCAAAAGAGGTCAAATAAATAGCAAAAAATCCAAGAAAATACACAAAATTCCTTGGAGCACAAGGAACCCAACTAAAACTATTTTTCTTAAAATTGATGTTTAGATTAGTCTGATTAAATATTTTTAATTTAGGAAATTCTTAATTGCTTTATTAATTCAAATAAAATTGGTGAAATTTTTCAGGACCTAAACTACCAAAAGATTTTTGTAAAGCCAAATTTTGGGACGTTACAAACCTCTCTCTCTTAAAGGAATCTCGATTCTGAGATTCAGCCGACTATAGAATAGGTTAAAGAACTCACCTTCGTGTTCTCTTCCGCTTTCAAACCGATTTAACTTTGAGAATCGCCTTCAACACTTACGAACAATGTCTCGCTTGTCGAACTTCTCGCTTCAACGAAAGCTTGAGAGATCGGCTCTTGGCAGAAAGGCATCTTGAAACTCAATTGCTTTTGATGATCGCTTGATCTGGTGCTTGAAGATACTTCTAGAGTTGAGAAAATTTGCCATCGAATGGCAACTCGGGTTGACAACCTAACTCTTCTTCGAGCTTCAGAATCTGAACAGATCGCACATCTCTCGCACCTTTGTCGCATAATCCTAACACAGATCTTCACAGTATCCCCGCGATAGACATGAAGCAAGGGTGATAGTTTCATAATCATAGCTTTTCAAGGAACTGCTACTTACAATCCCTTTAGGATTAAAGACACTTGGCTTTCTACTTCATGATTAATGCAAACTCTCATACTTTGTGATCCGATCCGCCTTAGTGAGCAATCACTTACCATCAACTCATCGCGAATTTCAGATGGTGACAATCGCTAACTGGTCGATTTCCAAAGGTCGCAAGGAATCCACATAACACCCACTTGCTCGACTTGGTTCTATGAGTTGAGGCATAACTCACTATTTCTTTCAATCTATCCACGATTCAGGTGATACATAGTAATCGAATCAAACAAGCATCCAAGCTTCATACAGACTCTACGCTAACACGAGGTAAACCGGATCCTCGGTTTGACACTAACTTCTCTCGACATCGCGGCAAATTGACCATCTTTATCGATCCGACACTATACCAATTCGACGAATGCCATCTCGTCAGATATACAGCTCGCATATACCATTATGCTAAACGGTCTCCAAACTCAATGATATTAAGGTGCATGAAACGACAAATTCTTGTCAAATGATCAATAATCACCTTTCAAGAAATTATATCCCGATTGGGTCCTGGGAAAATTCTCATGTCCGAATTCTCGTGGTTAGTACTCTGATCGCCTTTGACTTGTTGGGTGACTTTCCGACATACCAAACACAGTGAAAATTTTAGTTTAATAGGAGTTCATATGAATTTATTATGAATTTTCAAAGTTTAACCAATTTCATGTTGTAAACAATTTACTCGATTTTCAACTAGAACAATAATCTTAAGACTTTTTGTTACACATACTATTGATTTTAAACTTTAATTGCTTTACCAATTTGTATTATCTAACTTAATAAACTAGTTCTCTTGTTGATAACACCAAGGTCAAAGCATAAGGTCTACTATTGATTGCCTAACTAAAACCCAAATCTTGGCTTATGATTGATTTACTCTTTTAGGTTACATGAAAAGCTAGTAATTATATTTTACAACCCATTTGTTTTGGCATTTTACAAAACTCTATTTCACTGTTATTAAAATTTTACATTCCAAACTCGCCTCCCTTTAGTTCTTGCTTTCTTTGGATACAACGTTAATGGCATGATTAACCCAATAAGATTTCTAACCTTTGATTAGACAAGGCACGCTACTAGTCCTATTTTAATTATCCTCCAACTTCTTAGCAAACCTATTAAAGGAGAAGTTCATTATCGTTCTTCTTTATGTTTGGTCATCTCGGTCCATAGACTTTCAAAGTGTGTCATCCGGTCACTAAACACTGTTTGGGTCTCAAACATAGCCCTTTGCTTAGCACAAGAATACACACTTTGAAAGTCTATGGACCGAGATGATACAAAGATAAAAAGTTTAAGGACTAATTTGAGACCCAAACAAAGGTTTAGGGACCAGGATGACACACTTTGAAAGTCTATGGACCGATGACACAAAGAAAAAAGTTTAAGGACCGGTAATGGACTTTACTCTAAGAAAAGATAGGCTCACTTAAAACAGAAAAGGTTGTTGTCAAAAGGCTAAGTGGAAGTCCATCGTCAAAAGCAGCCAACTCGAGACCTTCTCTGCTATTTCTGAAAATTCACATCCATAAAGGCTTTCTTTATCTTGCTACTGTAGCTACTTGCCCAACTAATCGGGATTATATTCAGACATCGTTCATACCCTATAACAAATAAGTTTTTCGATTGGTGGTGTCTTGGTTAAACTTCCTCCAAAAATCAAACTCAAGTTAGTGATCTAATAGCCAAAGAATCAATAGTATTTCACTACTACTTGTATTAGCAATGTTATGAGTTCACTTGTCAAATATAATTCTATTCAAATTTTCTTTTCTCATCCCCTAATCTTTACAGAAGAGAATCCTTGGTTTGTAGTGCTACTAGCTAAACCTCTTACAAACTCAAACTTTAGATTTGTTAAGTCATTTGAGTGATTAATTAACTAATCACAACACTTATTAAAGTACCAATTTGAACAAAGACTTTCAAAG
>JAYEVD010000715.1:0-65130 GCA_036346405.1 Phyllostachys edulis | reverse complement strand
GAGTGGTTGGTATGTGGAACGAACCACCCAGGTGGATTAAGGACTTAATCTTGTCATGACCTCCCGTGTTAAACAATTACAACCATAAGTCTACAAATTGCAACTTGGCTTAGTAAAATTATTAAATCCTAAATGTTTCTCACTGGGTGGAGAAAGGGAATGCGCAAGCTTGCGGTACATCCAGCTTGAATGGGTGAAGTTGCCAGTTGTTGTGGGTAGTCCAACTACGCCCAACGCTACGATACAATGATCCCGCGCAACGTATGGGCGTAACCCCATATGGGTGAGATAACGGAAAGGGCAAGGTAGTTTGAAAGGTTACTGTGACAGTCGCTCGACTACATGACTAAGGAATCGTGTGGGGTAACGAGTATGACTATCTCTTGTGGGTACAGTGTACAACCTCTGTAGAGTCTAAACTGTTTAAACAGCCATGCCTACGGTCGAAGGCGGACATGGGAACTTAAATTGAGTTAGATCTATTTCAAAAACTTTGTGGGTAGTATGAAAAATGTGGAGGGCTCACCTAGCCCTGAGTTTGGATTTTGCCTAAGCCTTCGAGCTCAGCGGTGGTGATAATTGGAGGTAGCTCCAATCAAAATATGCATAGTGTAGAGTTTCTGATGGAGGGAACACTACTAGGGAAAACCTCATCACGAGCGCTTGAAACCGTCATCACAAGCGGTTTCCAACCGTCTCAGATTTGTTCGCTTGTGATAATAGCGGTTATCACGAGCGGTTCAAAACCTTCAGGATCGTAATATCACGAGCGGTTTTTGTGTTGAAACCGTTTGTGAAGGCATAGTATCACAGACGGTTTTCATTAAAAACCGTCTATGATATGTAGAATATCACAGACGGTTCTATTTAATAACCGTCTGTGATACGTACTAATATCACGAGCGGTTCTATTTACAAACCGCTCTGATATTTCTACATATCATAGACGGTTATTAAAGAGAACCGTCTGTGATATTCTACGTATCACAGACGGTTTTTAATGGAAACCGTCTGTGATACTATGCCTTCACAGACGGTTTCAACAAAAAACCATCTGTGATAGTTCATTAGCCTAACTACTTTTGGTTGATTTTTGGCTAGCCTCAGGAATTGCTAGCCATGCCCTCTGAAAACAAGCATGCAGCAAACAGATACATCACAGATAATAAATTGTTGACAACTCAAAGTGATCATTACTCAAAATAAATTACAAAAGATCGAATTTGTTCAAGTATTGTCGCTATAGTTACAATTGGATTACAATTGAGTCAATTGTTTGCGGTGGGTGAAACTACGGGTCAAGACACGAGTAAAACTCTCCATAAATGATTAACGATATCTGACATGATGAAGGCGCAGAGCTTCCCTCGAACCTCCATGATCTCTTGCGCAACGAGTCCATCTAAATATATCATCAACTCCTGTCGCTAGCAAGAGTAAAGTGGTAAGCATATATATTTAAATTTATAATTAGAAAATAATTATTTCGAGATTGACAAACCTCTGGATCCTTCTTCCTAGCACTAATGATTTGCTGCATATGATGGCAAATGTAGATTGCACATTAGCTCATCATCTTTTTTGCTGGCGGCACTACAAAAATAGAATTACATATATAGGTATAGTCAGTTCGAGACGCATTATTATGAAGTATGATATAGGATTATTGTGTTGTAGCGTGTACCGAAAATTTTGTCATGTGTGTTAGTTGGGCGCTTGATCCATTGTATGGTCCTTCTTTGCTAACATGGGCGATGAATGACCTACATGATTCCAAAAAGTTATCCTCGGCTATTTAAAGCGAATGAAGACTACAATAGAGTTATGTATGGAGGAAATGAGCATACCTCTCGAGTATTCCTTGCAGAATGCTGAAGTCGTGGTTGTTGCGGACTAGAGGTAATCAAGGTATATCACATGGTTCCTCTTTGGTATAATAACTAAAAGGATCCAGTGGTACCTACTCATGTATGTCGCTATTGTCATTAAACCCAAGTTAAGTCTCACATTATAAAGTACAAATGAAATTTGTATAGCAAGTAGTGACACTTACCCCTAGTTATAGGGCACCACTATGTACTTCTTGGTGACCTAACTTAGCAATGCCGTCGTTATATATTTCTCGACGAAGGATGGGTCTGCTTCGATGGTTTGCATAGATACAACGTGTGGGTCGAGGAAACCCACCGGTTCTCGCCATGCCCAGGCATTTTGCATCATGTATCTATACATAAGCAATGAGTTGTGATATTTATTGGTATTACATGAATGGAGAACTTGATTGCACACACTTACAGTGTCCAACATCGTAGAAGCGAGGCATTGAGGCCAACGAGGTTGAATAGTTCATATAAGTCATTGAAGCCCATGACGAAGTTGCCCGACCCATTGAAGAAATGCTCATCCTTGTAGCTGACAGTGATTCCAGTATCGCACCCCTTCTTTGTGGTCTTTCGCATGTTCATTGATTTCGATTTGGCCTTAACGATTAGCAGTGCCTTCCTACGAGACGACTCGGGAACCGATACAGTGGCATGCTTTTCTTGTTCCTTCGACGTCTTCTCCACGGGAATCGATGAGGTGGCCTTCTGAGGCGAAACATGAGGTGGAGTCATCGAGGGTCTCGTTTGAGAGGAATGGTCGTGTCGAGATCGCGACCTTCTTTGGGTCGAGCGATGTCCTTCTTGGGCCACTGGATAAAAGTGTGCACGGCATCCCCTAGTGTTCTGATGTCTTTGTTCGGGCGAATCTCCAGTGGGACGGCCATGAAATTGTCATGTACCATATCCACTTGGACCCTAGCGTTAACCCTACGCCAGCTGGGCACCGTGCTACACTGTCCCTTCCTAGTATGGATACACCATCCCCCGCCCAGCCTCAATAGAAAGGGACCCAACCATCCTCACTTGGAGCTTGCGGTATGCCGGCCCTAGAGCGATCGCAATTAGCTAAGACGTCCTATAGGTCTATCTTTGGTGCATTCCATAGATGTACATTACCTTGATGTCGCTCTATCGGTAATTGGACGTCGTCATGTTCGTAATTATGCGTGGATGCGGCGCTACTCAGATGTCGAGCAAGATCGGCTCCCAAATTAACGGGGTGGCTTGCGGTCGCTCGAGACTTGATTCATTTGATCCTGCAATCTTTGCTAGCTTTCCTTCAAATTTTTCAAGAATCATCTGTACTCAACCGGTCCTCGTGCTTTCGGCCTTGGATTTCTTCCTACTCCTATACATGCAAGAGTCGCTCATGAATCCATGACTCCAAGGCACGTTAACCCCAAGGCCTCACATGCAACCCGGTACTCCTTGTTTCCTGTAGTAGATAGTATATCCTTCTCCTGATCGCTTGGAAGGAGCCTTCGAAGCTTAGGCGGTCAATTCACGCAGCAAGAGGTCATCATGTTATTATAGACACTATGAAGTTATGGACTTATTAATAACTAGGTAGTTCGACATATTTACCACACGTTGGGACACTTCTGATCTCGGGGTTTGTGAAAGAGATGCTTGCCCAAGACGAGACTTTTACCCTCGCTTTTAACCAGCTTAGGGAACGCGGGTCTATGATCCCAGGAAATGGCCCGGTTGCGTTCTCCTCCTGCGCCGCCCATTCCACGGATTTAGCCGCGTACCTAGTGGTGCTGAGTCTGTGGGGGTGAGTGTTTCGTGTCTGGAGAGCTTTGTGCACCGCACTTTGCTCATTAAATTCTATTGTCGTCTTCATAGCCACAAAGGCGTCCCATGTTTCCTGTGTCAAGAATCGATACTTCGCGAAGGGTGTCTGACCCGTGTTCATGTACTTTCGTGACAAGAATGCTCTTGAAGGTCCTCTATGCTTTATCCATCGAGTGCAACGCCTGCCATTCCACGCGTGTCATGTCTACTTTTGGGATAGTGAACTTGCTTGAAAGTTCTGTCCACAGTGCGCCTCTCTTTTGTTTCGTTAGAGACTTCCAGCTTGGTGTGGTGATGGGGACCCGTTCCCTTGCAAGAATCCCACAGATGGTCCGGAATTTCCGCTGATCTCTGGGGACTCAGAGGGATCCCAAAGTCATTGACCTCCATGATGATCAGTCGACCTGTAGGCAATTTCGATTTTCCTCTGCCATCTCGCTTACGTATCATTATCGTCGACGGAAATCTAGACGCATTAGGCGGCGTCGGTGACGGCGGCGAAGACGGCGCCTCTACCATCTGCGGCATCGGTGACGGCGGCGAAGACGATGCCTCTGCCATCTCGCTTACTTGCTATCTATATAAGTTACATATGCAATACAATGGATTGCAAGTGTCCCAAATAAACATATACATATGAAGTATCTCCATGTCATTTAAAATGAATAATATGCTCAACATGTGCAATATTAGCAAATAATCATAACTAATTCCAGCATAAATATGAAACAATAAAGCATTAATCCAACAGCATAGATAATTGCATAATTAATTCCAGCATAGATAATTATGAATAGAGCATAGATCCCTAACCAATAAGTGTACACTTAAAATCAGCATAAAGCTAAGATTTGATTGTATGATTATTGCTCTCAGAAAGCTAGTTGCATAAGGTTTAACCTTGGCCATCACAGCACTTATGTCCAATGTAATCATCAATTGAATATGACAATTTATAGATTAGGCCTTGAGTTCAATTTACAACTTGCTATTCAAATCAACCAGATTCAAGCAAATTTACTCAACTTAACCTATGCTGACCACAGGAGTAGAGATCAACAATATTCTTCAATGCACCAGACAATCCAGAGACTTACTAAATACACGGATAACAGAAAGAAGATATTGAAAAGATACAGAACAGCAAGAAGGATTGAATGATAGAGCTACAGGAACAGCATGTATAACAGGTGGAAATAAATTGCTCAAAGTTATAGGAATCAGCTAGACAATCTACAACTCAAGGCTTAATCTATATACCAATTCACATTCAATATCATTTTCTGTGACAATTCATCACCGAGCATATCAAAGAACCCACCAATCACATATCACATATTTCAACTAGCACATCACATATATATACGTAACATCCAAGTCATTTAAACACAATATTATGCTCAGCATTAATAGCAGGAAATCATCAATTAGCAGCATAAGGCACAGATGATTGATGATATTATGTGCTCTCAGAAGAAGAGTAGCTAAAGAACAAGTCTTTGCCATCTCAATCCTATTGTCTATACTCTTCATTAAATGAATATGATAATATAAATTCAAACTATGAGCTCTAAACAATACTTTGCTTAACTGTCAAATGATCTCAACTGTTAACGAAAACAGATTAAACTTTCAGTCAAACAGACTACTAGAAGAATCACAAACTGGTTGTTAGATTACTAGCAAAAACTGTATACTCCCAATAGAACTGAACATGAAGACACAGGTTTAGTGATAAAGCCAATTGGCTGACATAAGAGTATCCACTTCAAATGCTAGAGATCAAATGAACCAGAAGAATCAGAATAACTAGCTTTCAATCGAAAGTAACCAATTAACAATATATCATATTGATAGAGCAAGTAATACAATAGAGCTCAAGTATGAACTAACTATCACATTGAATCTCAAGATAAGACGAGTTCATCATAGAGCATGTCAACAAAGGCCACCGATCAATTTGCAATATCTTGATTACTAGATTCGAAATCGAACTAATATAGATCAAGGTATCAACTAGCATTGCAAATATATATATATATATATATATATATATATATATATATATATATATATATATATATATATGCAAAGATCAACCGAATCGCCACAGAGGAGCAATACTCACAGAGAGGATGCCGCATAAGAACTCACGGTGCAAGGAGGAGGCCGGTGCAGGGGAGGAGGCCGACGCGGGGAGGAGGGAGGTGCGGGGGAGGAGGCCGGTGTAGGGGAGGGCCCACAGGAGGAGGCCGGTGCAAGGGAGGAGGACGGTGCAGGAGGAGGCCAGTGCAGAGGGAGGACGCCGACACAGGGAGGAGGACGGTGTGGGGAGGAGGCTGGTGCAGAGGGAGGACATCGACACGGGGAGGAAGCCGCGCGTCGAGGCGGCGGCAACGTTGTCGATGTCGGGGGCGGTGGCGTCGAGGTCGGAGGTGGCGGCGTCGAGGCTTACGAGGAGGTGAACGGACGAACCCTAGAGGAGGCGAAGGAGCGCGCGAGAGCTGAGCGGGCTAAACACTAGGGAGATGAATGGGTGGCACTGGGGAGATGAATGGGCAAGCCCTAGGGTTATGAAGAGCCTATCACGGACGGTTCTATTATAAAACTGTCTGTGAAAAGCAATCTCAAACGGTTCTATTAATAAACCATCTATGATATGTTCCATATCATAGACGGTTCTTGAATAGAACCGTCTGTGATATAGTCATATCATAGACGGTTCTTGAATATAACCGTCGGTGATTCCTTATCACAGACGGGTCCATAATAGAACTGTCTGTGATAACCTGTTAGCAAATGACAACAAAATCAGAGATGACAATTCCATGTTGACATCAAAATATATAAGAGATTACAAGTCCATAACACATGGCAAGTCCACATTGACATGTCTCATGTTATGGAATAAATTAATTACAATGGAGTAAATTCTTAATTAAAATATAGCCCTTCATGATGATCGACGCGCATATAGCTAGCTTCCTCACTGGGTTCTTCCTCGAGCCTGATGCCATCTCCGAAAGGAGGCAACTCGTCAAATTGATTGTATTCTTCCTCGTCCACTACATTCTCAACTCCGACAATCCTCCTTTTTCCACGAAGAACTACGTGACGCTTCTTATTTGCCGGGTCAATTACATAGAAGACTTGAACAACTTGGCTAGCCAGTACGAATGGTTCATCTTTGTATCCGAAATGTTCGAGGTCCACAGTAGTGACGCCGTACTTGTCGACGTTCACCTGTGGGAGATGGACCCAACGGCACTGAAATAGGGGATCTTGAAAAGCACGTAGTCAAGCTCCCATATCTCCTCTATTTGCCCATAGTAGAAGCTCCTCAGCCCATCGGTACTGAATGCATCTATGAGGACACCGCTGTTCTGGACTGTGCTCTTCCTATCTTGAGTTGCCGTATAAAATGTGTACCCATTTATATCGTATCCTTGCCATGTGACAATTGTAAATTGTGGCCCTTTTGCTAACCATAGCAGCGTATCATCACTTGATGACCTCCCAGTGATTCGCACCTTTAACCATTCGTTGAACCGACGGTTGTGCTCTCTCGTGATCCAAACCTCCGACCGGTGCAGAATTACATTGGTGTACCATGTCTTTGTGCTCGTCGATGTCTGGCGACACTTGAGTCATGTGTTGCAAGACCGTGAAATGGGCTTGAGCGTACGTATCTAGATCGGGAGTGATTGATTTCCTTCCGATGGTCCCAATACCATCCAGTCTCCCCTCATGACGAGATAGAGGCATACCTATCGGTTCCACCTAAGCCATGTAGTCGACGCAGAACTTAATGACCTCTTCGGTTGCATAACCTTCGATGATGCTGCCCTTCGGTCAAGATTGATTCCGTACGTAGGACTTGAGAATTCCCATGTACCTCTCGAACAGGTACATATGATGTAGGAACACAGAGCCACATACCTTTATCTCTTTCACAAGGTGAACAATGAGATGGACCATGATATCAAAAAATGATGGAGGGAAATACATCTCAAGATGACATAGAGTCGTCACCACCTTGACCGCAATCAATGCATGGACAGTACATAAAATTTATCTCTTTCTTCAACATATCCTACTCGGCGGCTCTTCTAAAAGCAACCACGCCATTAATGTACTCTTGACTCACACGGTTCACACCGTACATCCAGTTTCAGTCCATCTACGCTACGCATGTAACAAATTAGTGTCAAATTAGATTAATAAACCGCAAGTACGTACTCTTCCTATTTACCAAACATACTTAAATTGATTAATTAGTGATTAATTTATAGCAAACATAAAGGGTTATAGATCGTTACCCTCGGAGCTCACGATGAAAATACCAAATATCTCTCGAGAATCCTCTCCTTCTCGTCCCTTCCTCCTCTCCTCCTTCTCCTCCTTCCCTCTCTCGTCGGCAAGAATGGGCTTCCTATTTACCAAACATACTTAAATTGATTAGCGATTAATTTATAGAAAACATAAAGGGTTATAGATCGTTACCCTCAGAGCTCACGATGAAAATACCAAATATCTCTCGAGAATTGCCTTCTCCTCCCTTCCCTCTCTGTCGGCGGCGCAATGGCTTCCTATTTACCAAACATACTTAAATTGATTAGCGATTAATTTATAGCAAACATAAAGGGTTATAGATCGTTACCCTTAGAGCTCACAATGAAAATACCAAATATCTCTCGAGAATCTTTGCCTTCTACTCCCTTCCCTCTCTGTCGGCGGCGTAATGGGCTTCCTATTTACCAAACATACTTAAATTGATTAGCGATTAATTTATAGCTACATAAAGGGTTATAGATTGTTATATCTAATGATTGCTAGCAGTGAGAATATCAAAATAGAAGAAGATAGTGTTTTTCCTCCAATAGAAAGAGGGCTAGCTGCGCTTATTCGACAAGGTTTGAACATGAGTTGCTCTCAAAGGACTTGACTTCAAATCTCTATTCTACGTTTTCAACTAATCCACATGACGAGAAAATCCTATCTTTCAAGCTTTCTCTCACTAACTTCGCTTAATCGTCCTTCGCTCCGGATGGTTAATGTCTTGAGACTAGCCATCCGTCTCTGGCTTCTGTACCCTTCTTTCTAATCAATTTAGACCTTAAATGAATAGAACTACCCATTTTTCTATCTATATTGCGATGTCTCACTTGGAATGGAATGCAATCGTTGATCCAGTTGAATGATGCACTTACCCTCGGAGCTCACGCATTTAAAATACCAAATATCTCTCGAGAATTCTCTCCTTCTCCTCCTTTTCTCCTCTCCTTCTCCTTCCTTCCCTCTCTGTTGGCGGCGTAGTGAGCAAACACCTGGGTGGCGGCTCAAATGGGAATAGGCGAAGTGTCCGCCCGTATTTAGAGTGCAAGGATATCACAGATGGTTCTTATTCTGAATCATCATGATATACAACAATCACCGACGGTGATAGTTCACAGACGGTCTTTATTGACAACCGTCTGTGGTACAGGAGATTATCACAGATGGTTCTTTAACCGAACCGTTTATGATAGTTCGCTGCATACGATCTGTATTTACAACCGCTCAGCGATATCGAGATTATCACGCACGGTTTTTAATCAACCATTCAGTGATCGCTCACGCAGCGATGCTGTGTTTACAACCATCTGTGATACTGGAGATTATCATAGATGGTTATTTAATAGAACCATCTGTGATAGTTCACAGACGGTTCTATTAATGAACCGTCTGTGATAGATACCTATCACAGATGGTTATTAATAAGAACTGTCTGTGATAGGCTGGCAGTGGAAATGCCTTGTCCCAATAGACCCAACACAGACGGTTCCAAAGGAACTGTCTGTGATGGGGCATCTACTATAGCCTGTTTTGTAGTAGTTGAAGCTCTGCTGAAATAAATATTGCACAATTACTCTCTTTAATAAAATGCAATTTGTTAAATTGCTAAGTGATAGGGATTTGTAATTATGATAATTGAAAATATTGTTTTAGCAAATAAAAGAATCCGAGCCATCCTTGTTTAGCCTTGCATATTTATTATTGCATTGTGTCTTGGCTCGCGAGCACGGAAGTTGTACTCATTCTCGCTCCTCTCCCCAAACTCTTTAGACAATGAAGACCAAGGAGACTACACATTCTATGAAGGCCCAGAAGCTGGTGGACAAGGAAATGACAAAGAGTAGTATAGTTCTATAGTCTAGGTCTCACCCCAGTCTACGTGGACTCGTTGGTACTTGAGTACAACCGATATTATCCAGCTCTTGGTTAATATTAAATCAGACATGAGTTGCCCCGCGCTTGTTCGTGGTGAGATGAGCCCCACTCCCCTTTTGCTTCCGCTGTAGATTCGTTGCTTTCATGTAATGTAATCAAGTTGGCCTTGTTTGGCCCCTTTTGTAAAACTCGACTCGACGTGGTCTATGTCACTTTGTGTTGTAATATATTTGAATGTTTTAATTCACGCCTTGTATGAATGATCCAGCAATATGCCTGTGAGTGCTGTCTACTGATCTAGGGAATAGCACAGTATTTTCACAGAGGATTTGGATTCTCGGAATCCGGGTCTGACAGCATGCGAGACTACGTGTACTAGTACACGCCGAGGGCCTTGGTGCATGAAGTCTTCGTGGAGGAGTACCAGGTGTAGTGGGTCATGCGCTAGTTCGGTCTGCGACTGCAGGTCCAAGCCCCCTGGGGGTAGCGGGTGCTGGCGAACATCCATGGGTAAGTTCACGCTTTACTTCTTTCGTACAATTTGCGTTACGTACTGATGAAACAATTGTCTTGCCTTCCACAAGTACACTAGGAAGGGAGTACCTGCTACTACCTCTTAGGCAGATAGGATGTTCGCTTGGGTTGAGAGCTGGCTCAGCGCCTATGGCAGCGTCATCGAGGAGCATACTCCCTACGACCCTGGGACGAACGCGGAGTACATTGAGTGGTACGCCAGTCGGACAAGGGTTCGTTGCGTCAGGGTCGTGGTCGACCCACCACGACACGAGGCTGCGATGTCCGACACGTACCCCACTCAGCTGGACTCCGCATTCCATCCGTGGTACGTATTAAACGGTCCATACTTCATATTTAATTTGCAAGATTTAGGTTTTCAACTTGTTGAGTACATGTACAGGTGGATCTATAGTGGGAGATGCATGAGTTGGCAGCCTCCGCGCATCGGAGGATGCTTGGGGAGCACTTCAGCATGACGGTGCAGGACATCAGAGCGGTCATGGAGCAGTTCCTCGAGAAGACGAGGCTAGGGATCCAGATCGTGACCTATCGCACGCTGAGGGACCCGGTGAACCCACCAGTGCGTGGATGAGGGGTGAGCCACTGTGGTTCATGGCCACGGGCTCCTCACCCAAACGTAGTGAGTGGGTCCTCGTGGCACCGTGGTGCAAGCACCTCGGGACAGTTTGCAGGTGAGCATGAGACATTCACTTTCACTTCTTTATTTCGAACCCCACTAGTTACTAACGACAATCTTGTCTTGCAGGTCCTGAGTTCAACCGGTACACAGGGCAGTAGTACGCGGAGCTATCGTCGTCTACCTTTGTGCGACCAGGTATGACTACCTTGCTTGCTTGCGTAACGTCCTATTTCATGGTTTTTGCCATGATTACATGCGTATCGTAATGTTTCACAGGTCATACACCGCTTTGGGATGACGCGGACTTGTCGCACGACGAGTCACGCTCCGGGGTCTTCTACTTGGACCAGCGTAGCACCCAAGACTCCGTGGAGGCTTCACAGCTGCACGGTGCGCCCAGACCGACCAAACCGACACAGGACCCCTCACGACACCACCTCAGGCTACTCACGCTAGTCGGGTACCTAGGCAGCTTGGGCCTTTGACGTACTCGCACCAGCACCCGCAGCCACCCTAGAGGAGGCCAGGGGTAACACGCGGGGTACGCCCCAAGAGGGGACATGAGTAGATATTTGTTCATCTAAATATCAGTCATGCTATGTAAATATTAATTTCTGTACAACTATTATTATGCTAATCTCGTGTTTCGATATTTCTTTTTTGCGTGCACACAGCGACCATGTGAGGGAGTCAGCATCAGGACACCCCTACACCACCATTCTATACTTCACATTACATTGTCTTCTCCGATTTTGTCCATTTCGAATTACGCGGAAACTTCTACATATTACCAAAGTTTAAAAACAAATTTCCAAAAAATAAAAAATTCTGCTACAGATAAAAAAATTTTTAAAAAAAAAGACAGAACCTCTTCTGTCGCCAGTTCAAGTGGCGACAGGACTCCTGTCGCCAATTCAAGTGGCGACGGTCCTACCATTGTTCCTATTGGCAACAAGGTCCTTGTCACCAGTTGAGATAGCGACGAGGTTCGTCGCCATTCTAAGCCATGACAGAGATCTAGTTTTGTAATTGTTTTAAACGACTATTTAGTTTTGTAAAAAAATTTAAATAATATTATTTTAAAAAATTCCTTGAAAAGGACAGTACATTCCAAAGCATTACCTATTTCCTCCCGATTTATCCTCTACAGAGCCGCAAATCAGAGGCTCACTGCAGAACTTTAGTTTTTTATTTTAGAAAAAAAAAGACAAGACCTCGCTATCTATTTACCCCTATGAACTAAAGTACATAACAGATGCTTTCACCTTCAGTAGCAGCAGGATCTTCAAATGTCTATGGAGGCTGTCTCTAGCCTCTAGGAGCTGGTTCTCGGTGGTGTTGGCTGTGTTGCCGGCAGTTTCAGCAATTTGTTTACTGTAATTTGACACTTCTTTTAAGTCCTAATGCACTCGCGGCACAGTTCTCCAGTAAACGAAGTCTCACATGTTAATGTTACACTATAACAGCAAAACCTTTTCAGCGCTGCTAATCATGTTGTAGCCACATTGTTGGTCATATACTGCCAACGTCAAGCTCTCAGCCAAGGAGGACAATAAGGCTAAGATGCAGTAAACTTCAACTGCTAAATGCTATCCACTTATCTTGCCATCCTCTCCTCTTCCCCAATGCATCCCATTCCGATAGGAGGGTACCACCAGTGGTGTCTGCATCTCTTCAACACGATCTTTAATTATGTGCCTTCTTGTGGGTTGCTACGGATGCTTGCGCTCTAATGAGGGAGCACAAGAAAGAAAAAAGTGGAGTGGTGTACTTGTGTTTTAAACACGAGTGTAGCTTAGCTAACTATTGCTGGATGTGTGATAGGTAGGTCAGCGGGTGGGAGCATTCGTTTCCCTCACATTAAGTTATACGGATCATTGAACTCGAATCCCAGTCCGTGTTGTAGCGATGGAACTTGCCAATATATATATCTTGCTAGGACGTACGACAATCCTCTTGAAATAACAAAGTATGCATTTCATCTAATGCATATGTCCGCGGGAGTTTAATGACTGGAACTTGAGTTTGTTTAATGTTAGTTTGATTAAATTATTCATTGTCATCATATGTCCCTGGGAGTATGGTTCCGATGTTTCTCGGACGCGTGTGATCTAAGTGTTTTTCGAGCACGTATGACTAGAGTGTTTCTTAGGCGCAGGTGGCCTGAGTGTTCTTAGGCACGTGGTTCTAGACTGTGAAGGTTAATCATTTATGCTTTTATATTGTTAAGATTGTTGTTCAATGACTCGTTGTGGGGTTTTATTCTATACATAGCTTGCTAGAATTTTTGGTAATTATGGTTACGTTATTAGTGAGAATGATTTAGATGACATTCTGGGCTCATTGTTGGGATAGGGTGTTAGTCCATTACAATAGGCATGGCGCCCTTGTAGAACCATGGCACTGTTGTCATAGCATTTCTAATAAACCATTTCCAAGAACTTGTAATTTATCTGGCATAGAATATCTTTGAGCTTTTGTATAAACTGTATCCCACTGCCGTCCTATTGAAGATGGAAATGCCATCACCTCCTTGGAGAAAACAATAGGTATGAAATATTTTAAATAGCAAACGTCCTTTTATAATTGAAAGTTTACACAGAGTGCCAAAACAAGAGGACTGAAATTAAACACTGAAGTCCTGAACTTGAAGATCTTTTTTGCATGCTCACAAATGTCTTTGTAATTAAAACACATGTAACATCATAGGTGGTACAATAACTGTGTTCACAGGATTACCAAAAATGACTTTGAAATTTAGTGATCCAAGATGTATGTACCCAGTGCAATTTTCTCTTATTAATAGTACACATAAATATTTCAATACCAACAAGTTCACTCCATATAGTGTGAGTCATAGCTTTAGTACAAGATGTCGCATGACCAATTTCACATATGAACAAGTTTAATAGGACTTTGGATTATGTCTAGAGAATTTCCTTTTCCATTTGTAAAAGAGAGAAATTCTAACAAGTCATAGCAAGCCGATGTGCATGCCCGTGCATGCCCAATGCTGATACCGGCAACTGCGCAGTCCAGAATAGGGGGTCCTTGAGTTGGAGACATCAAACATTGACTATGATAACCACGTTGTGGAGCACTTGGGTAACTTTTGTCCTCTTGGGCACAAGCGAAAGCTTATGTTTTAGTACATTTCAATCTTCTTGCACCCCTTTTTTCATTCCCAATGCATCTCATCCCCGTGACACGATATCATTGCTGATTATCTGCATCTCCTAATCTCTTCTCCATTCTTGTACCACGTTTCTACCACTAGACATCTATGGATTGTTGCTTGGTATATATGTGCTGCAGATTGCCGCGACTAGAACTTTTTTCCGGCTGCAACAGAGGGTAAAAATAAAGAGATGGAGTGTGGCAGTTTCTTTTGGGGAGAGGGATAGAATGGCAGTTTTAAAGACAGACTTTTAATTAATTCCTAGTGGATAGGTGAATAGGTGTGTAGAGGCATTTGTTTCTCCATATTAAAACGTAGAGATGCTTTGAATTTACTGGTGCATCTTGCACGGATGATTTTGGTACTTGTGTAGGGATGACGCTACTATTGGCCTCTTGAAAAAAATAAAGAAATTTTACGGCGCATTCTACTATTAGTATACAGTGGTAGTTTAAATCAAATATGACTATTGATTTGTTAAAGGCATAATAGACATTTATTTGTATTTATAAATTTTTCGTGAAGGTATCATAGATTTTTCCTACTAGGGTTGAAAATATTGCTCTTGTGTCATGTGATATCCACATAGACAACTATAATTCTACCCCTACGGATTGTACTATTTATACTACTAGGTGTAGCATAACTAAATCCTAGCTAATATGAATCATTGCATAAAAAAGAATGGATGGCCCGTATTAAATTGATTGTACAGTAAAAGAGCTCAAAAAATAAGGTTCGCGTTTAATTGATCCAAGACATAATGCCCCTATTTTCCTGTTACTCCCAACAATATAACTCGTCTATGTTATTGTAACATCCTAAATTTGGCCTTTTTCAAAATTTTAATTTAAAATTAGTTAATTCAAACATTCGGATTTCAGTTGGAGTTTGTGCATATACTTACATTCCTGATCCAATATTCAAATTCATATTTGATCATCTCAGTACTAAATCTTCATCAAATTTTGAAAATCAAATTTCGCAATTTGAATACTATGCGAAAAATTCTTTTCCTTTTCTTTTCCCTCCCTTCCTTTTTCTTTTCTCTCTCCTCCTCTTTCCCGCCAAATTTCATGCCTCTGTCTTGAGCTCCACGCCACCCATGCCTCCAGAGCTCAATGCCACATCGCCTTTGCATGCTCCACGTGTCAGCACAACCTCGAGCCCTTTATCGCCCATACCTCGTGACGCCGCTGCAGCGTCGCCGATGTGCGCCCATGCCCGACCGCTCCTTGCCTTGCCACAGACCACTCCCGCCATGTCAGCTTTGCTTCCTCCGTCGATGCCTATAAGACAGCCGAGCCTCCTCTCTACTTCCCCTTCCTCTACCTTTTCCCCAACTCCATTCGCCCTCTTCGTCACCGCAGAGCCCTTCCCACACCGCCTCCTTCTTCTTCGCCTCTGGCGTCGTGGCCGCGCCTCCTCGCTCGCCCCCAAGCCTTCCCGAGCGGCTCTTCACGTGCTCCACATGTGGACACCGTGCCCGTGCACACGCTATCTCCCCGCCAGGTCGGCCGAGCCGGGCGACACCGCACACTCGCGCCACCCATGCGCCGACACCACCACCTTGAGTCGTCTCCTTGGGGTCCCGGCCACCGTTCTAGCCGTCGGCCAAGCCCTCTCACGCCTCACCACTGCCGCCTTGTCTCGAAAGCGCCTCCTTTCCCTGTCTCTGCTCAAGTACCTTCTTGTGATTTGCTCTCTCTCAATGACTTCGTGGGACCCACTAGACATAGGCTCAATTCTTTTGTCTTCTTTGGTTCTCTGCTTGGGTGTATGTTCGTTGGCCTCGACCCAAATAGATGTCTAGTTAGCGAGTTTGATTTTTTGGATTAGGGGCTAATCAAGATTGGTTAGAGTGTAATTGATTAATTAGCTGATTTAGCTGTTAGAAATTGTATTGTTTTAGTTATACTTAAAACCTTGATGACATTAAGGGCCCACCTAGTTTAGTTAGTTGTTTAGAAAATTGTTAGTAAACTACTTGGTTAATAGTTGTTCTTGTAGCAAAGGGTGTGCTCGAATAGTGTTAGTTAATAATTAAGTCAAGAGATTGGGAGGTAATTAGATATTATCGATGGCTTGAGAATTCAACCGACAAAGGAGTCCCTTTTGGGTTAAGTAGTAGTTAGTTAAACACATGGTTAGTTAAGTGGTTATTCTTAACGCTTAGCTTAGGATGTCATTCACCATATAGGCCTATTGATATCATTCAAGATATAACTAGTTATATAATATCAATGACAGTGGACCCCTCAACTATACACTATATGCTCATTCCTTCTCTCTCTCCCTCACTTACATATGGGGCCCATTGAAGCCTCTCCATTAATCCAAAATTCCAACAAAATAAGATTCCGTGAATATTCCTCTTTTTCTATTCCTATCATTTCATGTGATCACTATCTTCCTGGATGTTCGTTTCTCCCATACTGAACTCCGATTCCGTCGATTCTTGTTCCTAAATTCATTATCTCTTTCGGTACTAATTTTATAATTTTTGGATTTTATTTTATTGTATTTATTTGCCTCGCTTTAGTGTGTAGAATCGGCGCCGGGCCAATTTGGATCAATCGACGTCGTGACCTCAACCATCGGCATTTAAGGTGAGTCTCCTTTGACCATTTTGTACCTATGATTTTTAAATCATGTTTTCGCTTTAAAAGTATTATGCATTGCTATTTCACATGAATGATGAGTTCAATTTGTAGGTTGTTAGTTAAACCTAAAAATTGTTAATGTCTTCCTTTGATATTGCTATCCTAATACATTGTCACCCAAGCATAGCAAATCCATGATATTAATTACAACATTGTGGAATAGTTAAACGTGGTAGAATTGCTTAGACATGCTTATCACCTAGATCACCCATTGGGAGGAAACCCGTATTACCTTTTATGCAAATCGTTTTAGAAATGTATGACATTAGGTAATATCACTATTTGGAAAATAAAATAAAATGGTGAAAACTTGTTTTAGACTTGGGCATGTGGTAAGATCAGGGAGGTGCAGCTAGAGCACGAGAACTTGGAATGTGGTAAGTTCCGTCCAAGTCATACTAAGAATCAACGTTTGTGACTATCCAAACTGGGCAATACCGTACAACCATATTTCTTATTATGGGAAGGACCTGGCCAACTAATTTACCGAATCCAACCATTAAGCTCGTGGGCTGTAGTTATAGGTGTCTCCTGATTATGGTAAATGCACCTCCATATCTTGAGATGTGTGAATATGGTAAATGTACCTCCATAAATTGGGTCGCATGCATTTATGGTAAATGTACGTCCATGTCTATCGAGGCTTGCACCAAAGCGATGGTAAATGAACCACCACGTCGGGTAGGTTATTCCCCACAACAATGAGCTCCGGTCAACGAGTACTAGGTTGCGCTTCCCCAATCGAATGCTAGTGGGTAGTGTAGGACCGGAAGACGACTAGAGGGGGTGAATAGGAGCACGAACACTTTTTTCACCTTAATTGAATTCAATACTAACTTCACTCCAATAGCTATAAAAGCTATGAAGATCAATATTCAAGCACAAGTGGAAGACTTGTATTGAATCCAATCAAAACCCCGACATAAAACACCCAAAATTACCAAAAACCCAAGTCTCAAAGTGTTGGGCGGTCTGACCTCTCAAATTGGTGGTCTGACTCTTTTGCCTAGCGGTCAGACCGCTGATTTTGACGGTCAGACCGCCCCTGACGATGAACAGGAAAATCAGCACAATCAGCCTGAAAAACCGAAACGAAAATCGGTCTAACTTTTGATCCATAAGGCCAAACTTCACGAAATTTGGAACATACCTTCCTAAGGATATTAGGAACCTATTCCAAGTGGAGATTGAGTAGATCCACGTCAAAGTTTTGACCTTTTTCTAATTTACGAAAGAGGGTTCAAACCGCAAAAACCAAAAACTTGATCCAAATCTTGCTCGTGGGGATTGATGATCTAGATGATCCTAGATGTATTCCCACACATCACAGCAAGGTAAAAGAGGGCACTAAACAAACCAAAAATCACAGGATCAAGGAAGCACCCAAAATCATCAAAAGAGAAGGAAAGCACATGAAGACTCATCTTTGAACAAACACCCATAGATTGATTCACGATTTGATGTCGGGTTACAGCCACTCCATCCATGGAGGACAAAACTCAATCCATGAGCACACAACTCAACACATCTCCCTAGAACCCTAAGCCTCTTCTCTTTCTCCTAAGCCCTAAGACAAACTAGGGTTTACCATGAAGTGCTTCAAGTGGCTGCATAACAGCCCCCTCTCTATTTATATGAGGCCTAGAGCTTCTAGAAGACTTAACCCTAATGGGCTCCCGTTAAGGCCCAATACAAACGGGTCACACACGCACGCATCTCAAAGCGTCGTCTTCACTTTTCTTGACCTAATCCACTTCTTGACGCACCGTCTTGAGCCGCGGGTTGGCATTAGGTCACCAAGGCGGTATTTGGTGAAATTACCAAAATACCCCTTCTCGATCTTTCCAAGACCGAGTCCAAACTACGCTAAACACATCCATGCTTCGCCACGTAGGTTGATCCAATGGCTCTCATCGTGTCGGCAAGTCTCTCCCATCCGGTTGCCACCGGACCACCTTGGCACTTGCACCGACCCCCGCACCGCTTGATCCAACCATCAGACCGAATCGCCTGCTCGGTCACCTTCATCCATTCTACGCCATGCTTGAGTCACTTGACCTCACCCAAAGATCCATGATCGCTACGGACCTCGGCTCTCTAAGCTTAGTCCCGATCCTCCTCGCCGTTGACCGTCGTTGACCTCCAAGCCACACCGCAAGAATAGACAAGCAAACACGAATCCGGGAACAAGTTCTTCACAACTTGACCCACGTTAGCCAAAACATGCAATATGAAACACATATGCAATATCAAACAAGGATATGACCTATCCCAAAATCAATCCATAACTAATATCATCATTCGCATAAAAACCGGCCGACCGCCATTACGCCGGCCCGACCGCCTCGGGACCGAACGGAAAATCAATTGAAGACAAGGCCGGTCTGACCGCCGGATTGGCCGGTCTGACCGCCACATAGACCGGTCTGACTGCCACACAGAAACCGGTCTGACCGCCTGAGACCTGACAGATTCAGTAACTTTGACGAAAACGATTGAAACTTCAAACCAAAAGCAACATTGCCAATTGTTTCATCATCCTAAGACCATGGGCATATCCCCATGATATCCACAGGCAGTTTGATGGGCCATTACTCGAAGTTTAGCTTTTGTTGTTTCCGCTGCTATAAGACTCAAGGTCTTTTGGCCTCTTTGGAAATATTTGGTCTTAAAGCTGATACCTTGTCGTTACTTTTATGCTATTCTTGATTCGAACTTGTTATCAACGATGAACTGTATGCACTAACTATTGATCCAGGGACTAGTGCAGAGAATACAGGGGGTTCCAGATTCGGAAATCCGGGGTCCCAGCAGTTATTGCAAAATAGGCCAAAATGTTTAGGAACGTGACCTAATGTGTTCCATAAGAGGATGGCATGCATGTTTCACAAATATTTTCAAGTGAAAAATGTTGCAACAAATATCAGACAATGTTGGCAGCACACTAACTTTGCTCCTATGCAATTTAGCGATTTTGTAACACCCTGACCTAAAATCCGCTCAATGTCCAACCCACCATGTTACGGACCCGCGCACATATAGTACCCCACTTACACTTTCGTAAGCATCTATAACACCTGGTCAAAAATCTGCTCAATGCCCAAATTTATCGTGGGGTGGACGCCCTCGGCAGCATATCGCATACGCGGCAAATGCCCAGAACCAACCCTTGGTACACATTTGTGCGTCTAGTGCCGGCACATATGCATTGTCGTGTGTCCACTTCGGGCCCACATGTGTAATGCGCTATATGCTTGCGCCCCTGTCCTGCACGTGCCCGTGCAGTAAAGGTTGATGCTCTTATACCATCTGTAACACCTGGTCAAAAATTCGTTCAATGCCTAGGCCATCGTGGGGCGAACGCGCGCATACATTACACTCCACTTACACTTTTATCTTCGCTTCATGTAAAAGGGTAACCCGAAGGTGCTACATTTGGATCCAATAGGCATTATATACTACTAGAACTCACTTTAGACAAGCAATGTAGGACTAATATCACCACACAGCCCACATGTACCACACTACGAAAGGCATCAGGTATTACAGGCATGAAGGCCATGAGGATGCTCACCTGATGACACTTGGTCTTCATCTTGCATTCCATTAAGGTACATAAGTAAAACGTGGACACCGATTCTTAGAGCTATGTATTGGCTTGACCGTAGCATCACAAATTTCCCATGCAAAGGCAGGAAAAATATGCATGGTACTAAGACCATCTTCAATGTTGTGTTTTAGCCGGTTCAAATGAGGAGAGAGAATGCATTGAATCAATTCAATACATTGGAGGGGTCGATTCCAACCAAAAAATGCATGGAACCGAACTCTACTTAGGAATCGATTCAAAGCATTAAACAATTCATATGAGTATTAAACAACTACATAGAAGAGAGTACGTTTGAGAGAGGATATTATTATTTTATGATTTTTTTAATGTAACGTGGGTCCCAGTTATTAGTAGGAATCGGTTCAATACATTGGAGAAAAATAAGCTCGGTTCCTAAAATACTTACGTGGTATAACTTTGAATCGACGTCGGTTCAATACACTAAAGATGCTCTAAATCTTTTTGTCTTCCTCACTTTGAACTCCCTGGAGAATGCAATCCGCTTTCCTGTTATTTCCCGATGAATCCCATTCCCATGGTAAAACGACGACGACATTGACTGTCAATGTCTTTTGAATAGCCCTCTTTCTTTATTCCGGTGAGTTAATACAGATAGGCTAATGCATAAGCGCGAGTTTGTACTATGGCTTGTAGTGTGGTTCTATATGTAGTGTAGAAAAACTGACGGAGGTGATGGTGTCAAAGTTCAGTGTTTTTAGGTTTTATTGGACGGGCGACAAGTTGTTGGATGCATTTGTTGCTTTGCACTCATAGCAACGTCAGTGTATCGCGTACGGAAGTATAATATCCCATGGTCCTCCTATCAAAATAGCAAATGCCATCCATACTTTAAAAGATAATAAATCACATATAAAATTCTGGATATACCAACTTAAAGATGCATTCTTTATTATTTCACATGTGCATAAAGGACCGGTTCTCCCTCCTAGGCACGATTTTTTAGAAAGGATACAGTTGATCAACACAATTGCCTATAAATTTCAAGCAACCGATCGAGAGGCCACGAGATTAAATCTGAGAAAATCTACAGATAAACACATAATGTGTAGTTTGTGGGACTCATAAGAGCATCTCCAATGCAAGAGCTAGCTGCTTAAGAAGGTGCTTAGAAAAAAAAAAGTGTGCCATGTAACCCAGCATTCATCTAAGAGGCTAACCCTCTAATGCAAGTATTTTTCTTACCGGTGCTTAGTTAGTTCTCATGGGCAATGGTTGAATGGATGATTATAAGCGGAGCAATTTCAAGTGTTGACTCTTAGCCAAGCAGCGATTTCACTTTATAAGTCTCTATAGTTGTCTTACGGGGCAAAGGAAACATGGTTTTCCTCCTCTAAGCATCTGCGCTGAAGATGGCCTAACATGGCTTTTGCTTTTAGCCATAAGACAGGGTGCTACACCGGTTGAAGTAGAGTTGCTGCCATCTTTAAAGAAAAAGAGGTCACTTAGTTGAGATGGTGGAGGTGGTATAGTTATCGAGTAGATGTCACTTCGCCGTAATTTTCTTTACAGAATAGCATATCCATATATGTATATATGCAGTCCTGATAAATTGACATACAACTCACTACTACAATGTTGATAGGAGTTGAATTCTTTACAACCCCTTTCTTTTGTTATGAAAAAAACAGAGAGAACAAAACTTCTAACAATCCAATCTCGCAAATGGTACCATATATCAGTGAAAATTAAAAGGTTAACTGCAAGAAGTTGGCAGGGGGTCTGAATGCTCAACTTCATGCTCCAGGAACTGTGCAGTCCAGGTTGCTCCAAGAACTGTTCATGTCTCCAACCAAACTGCATCTCTACTTGGCGTTGGGTCCCTTCATGCCAGCCAAATTTGGTTCAGGGATGAAACCAAACGCCCCCTAAGCCAAAGTTGATCTTCCGCAATGTGCAGGCCATGGCTACCATACCACCAGTGGTGCCTGGAATCATCTTCATTTGGTCTCCCTTTCTTCCCTGATGTGTCCTGTTCCGATATCAACATCGTCGCTGATTTTCTGCTTTTTCTTAACCCTCTTCCTCCATTTCCGTGAAAGTTGATACAACATTGCTATCGCCATTGTTTCTATTGTGCCAATGTATATACAGTGAGGGAAAGAAAAGCAGGAAACGAATGTGGTGGAAGACCTGCTCCTTAATTAATTAATGTAGTAAACCGGCGATAGGTTGGTAGGAGCACATTCGTTATCCTATATACATTTCTAGGAACACTTAGCTTCCAATCCAATTCATAATGTTGTTGGTGTATCTTGTACGGAAGATCTTTATATAATGCGAAGACTATGGAACTATTGACCATTGGTTTTTTTTTTTTAGAAAAGGCCCTATTTTCATATTAGAATACTAATCAAGCTTGATGATTGTCGGACCCCCGGGAAATTAATCCCAAAAATCATATGTGTTTACTGTACTTGTCTCATGATCAGTGGCTAGTACACACAATAACAACATTGACTTATCACATTCATACATGATATATTAAACAAGTAGCATATAATTTTACAACTAAACATACACATACACGGCGAGGTTTACAACAAAAGGGCCGGCCGGCCAAATCATACACATGATAAAAATAAGTTCAGCAGAAATATAGACAAGGTGAATCCTTAGAACTCGGCATCGACGTCGTCGAAACCTACTGCGCAAAAGTAACCATACGACAGGTCTTCTTCTACAATCTCTTAATATGTTCAATAAGCAACATTGAGTACAATGATGTACTCCGCAAGACTTTTAAGCAAAGTATAATAATATGTAGGCTATGACAAAGGAGGCTTGCTAGTCTAGTTTTGATTTAGCACAACACGATCCTTTTGTTTGCAATAATGATAGTAGATTGTAACAGCGAGTGTAAAAGCATTTGATGTTGTTACAGAAGTAATTATCATACTATAAATAATAATATCTTAACCAAGGGCTTGCTGCCCTAAAACTCAATTCTCAACAAAACTCCCTTTTGTTGATCACCATCCACGTGGATTCTCTCATCCTTGTCTTTTCCAACTTTTCTTTAGAAAACATGAGACTACTAATATGTGATTTCACCAAGCAATGTCCATAACCGGGGACACAGCTATTCGAATAGTTTTATATTCTACAGAGGTCGCACAACTTTACCCACACGACATGGACATCCCACCATGCCGTGCATGACATGCGATACCTTCGATACCCGATTGAGAGTCCATGACAGAGCTTTTACAACACTTGTGCCAGCAATAAACCCACTCGTTGATCAACCTCCTTTAGGATGGGGAGTGGCCCTTCATCATCCCAAGGCTCAACATTGTGTTGGTAAATCTTGCCTACACTGGTCAAGATCCCTACCGCCATGGGTACACTCCCATCCGCACTAGACCTCAGGCTACTTCCTTTGGCCCCACTGTGGTTTGATTGCAAGAACACAGTGACTTATTATGCTAGGGCCTGCCCATACATGCACATGTGGTTTTCACAGATATACATGGGTCTATGGCACAAAAGATTGGTTCGACCCGGGCAAGGTACTATTGACCAAACTCTCGTGCATCTGCACTAGTCCCTACTCACATCTGTCCAAGTCTAAAACAACTTTTGGATTTTATTTATTATTAAAATAATAGATGTAATATCCTCTGGACCATAATACTTTGTCTCTCCCAACTCTTGATGTCGAACCCAGGAATGAAGGATCTCGGATTCCCTGTGTTTCATACACTAGTCCAGGAATAGCTAGTGTACATAGTCAAACAAAAGTGATAGCACAATCTGTTGAGTCATGGGTAGGCTACGATAGCACAAAACAAAAATTCTACCGTACAACCAAGGAACCTCCGCTAGTAATAGATCACGAGATTACCACTAGACGCGCCGACTCGTAGCGAAAGTAGAGTCGATGTAGCAAGTTGATGCAGTTGTAGTCGTACTCACCGCACGTCTTCTCCTCCTGCTCCTAAGATCGTCACAAGTTGCGGATTGTCCTAGTGCTGATGTTTTGCAACAACACCTCCAAGGTATCCACACATACGGGACAGGGACACCGCACGCTGGAGTGCTAGCACCGGCGCCGTGGTTGAGGAAGGCGTGGCTACTAGGGTTTCGGGAATTCCTTATCCAGGATTGCTACATCCCATGCCACCGTCTCTCTATATATAGGCATCCATAATGGGTCTCAAACTTAAGGCCCATTAGGAACTCGTGGCCTATATGAATTCGGATCACCATCCAAATCAAATCCTAGCCCTTTAAGTGTATGACCCTATAGGTTCATGTGTAATCGGTTGTGACTCGGAAACTCTTTTCTGACCACGAGTCATCAGCGGTACCTAGCAGCACATAACAATTTCCGAACACACATAGAATATATCGGACGAACCTCAATGCAATATGATCTAAGACCCGGTCCTTATCACTTACGACCAGCTTGTACTTAGTCACAACCAGTACATACTTAGTTACGACTAGTTCGTAACTCCTTACGACCAGTTAGTACTTAATTACAACTAGTTTGTAACTCCTTACGACCAGTTGGTGATTACGTTCGACCAGTCTACGACCTACTCGTATCTCCATACGACTAGTTCTACGACCAGCTTCGACCAGTGCGAGACCATGTTTGACCAGTCTATATCTCTATACGACTAGCTCGTATCTGGTCGAACCGAACGATCTGCTTGTTTATTCTCCCTTTGCCTCATAATATCTAGTTGAACTCCAGGTGAGATAATTTATCATCTATGGACTGTTCAATACTTTCTCGATCAAGTGTCGAATAACTTCATGTGGTCGACACTTCGACCACTAGTGGCATGGCCATGCATTTTCTTTATCCGACCACAACGAGGGGCCCAGAGACATCTCTCCTGTTATGTTAGGAGGGGCAAATCTCATATCCGACCAGTCACATCCCTCTGCATGTTTCATAGCATACCCGAAAGCTACCTTTATAACTACCTAGTTACGAGTAGCGTTTGGTAACCCCTAAGAGTGCTATTACACATGTAGGAAACCATGTTGATCTCAGGTCTAAGGATTATACATTATCATTACTTGAGACCAACTGATGACACATGAAATCATAACAATCTCAATAGTGTCTCAAGGTGAATCAAATCAACACCATGTTCTCTAACACGTGTCCATATTATTGGTTTGATATCTCTATATCTATGACCTATGAAACATAGTCATCAACCAATACATATGCTAGTCTATTCATATGTGTTCTCATATGTTTCCGACTAGGGAACATTTAAGAATAATTATCGCAGAAATATAGAGTTTCACAATCAAGTCACATACTTGATAATAAATATTAACGATATTATTCCAGGAAGAAGATAACATATTATCCAATGTTATGAACATAACGAAATATAATCATCTCTATGATTGCCTCTAGGGCACATTTCTAACACAATCATATCACACATGTATTAATTGATAATAAGAGTTAATTACAGTTAGGCATGAGGCCAAATAGAAAGATACATCGGAAACATAAATAAGCAGGTAGGCCATACGATTCGCCATAGGCAATCATCTGAGGGCGTAGCCTAGTCGTTCTGATCATCACCGTCTTGATAATAATCTTCACCTGGATAATTTATTCAAAGAAGAGTGAGCACAAACAACCGTGCTCAAAGAAGTTACACATAATAATAGAATATAATGCATGTATGTGTATTCAAGTGAGGTGATAGGGCTCTTTTGCATAAAGCAACATTTTCGTGTTTAAACACTCTTACTAAGTTTCAAGGCAATTTTTAATCTATAACTAAAATCAGATTTTTAAATTGGCAATTTTATAGTGGATAACCTCCATACATGAATGATGAAGGATACACTCCTATCACATGGCTAACCGCCCAATTTATCCACAAGGATTAACCATCCTAAAATCATTTGCTAAATTCTAATTAAAAACAAAACCAAATTCTAACTTGAGTGGCTTTGCTCAGCATGTCCATGATCGTGGACACAGCTATTCGAATAGTTTTACACTCTGTAGAGGATTTACAGCTTTACCCACAAGAGATAATTTGCTTTTAATGCCGTCCAATACACGCTTCCGAAGGTGTGCGACTAAGCAATTATCACTAGGCTTTTACAATGTTCTACCCCAAGGTTATTATGTCCGCTAAGGTTTCACTTTCATTGGACTAACCACCCGCCGGGAGCCCCGTCTTGCGCCAAGTGGGAATACTATCTAACCAATAGCCACACGACATCATGGCATAAAAATAATGAAGTATTTCAAATTAATAAGTCTAATCTGTCTCATTCCAGACATGTGGTAGTACGGTGGAGCTTAGCAAGATGCAGCTCAAAGACCAGTCCTTAACTGACTTGGGCAACATTCCATAACCCTGGACTCGATCATTGAAATGAATCGATCCTATGCATTGACGTGCACCACACCAACGTCCATTATGCCCAAGTCTAAACCATTTTAATTTATTTCACAAGTAAAAGCATTTTCTAAACTTTCCATGGTAAGACAATACCATAGACTCAATTTTGAATCATATTTGAACTTTGGCTAAACTCCCCAAACTCAAGATTTTGGTCTAAGCATATAATCCTTCAAATTTAATTTAATTTAATTTAATTTTGACTATGGTGACAAGGGAATGACAATTTAAACATCAACATTGGCCATACAAAGGAGATAAAGTAGCTAGGAATTTAAAATAACTGATTAGAAATATGCATGCAATAATAACTTAAAACAGAATTAAATAATTTAAAATAATAGGATTGACATTGTCAAAGGTATAACTTGCCTTGCTCAAATTCTTCTTGTTCAACTACCTCAAATTCCCCGAAATCGTCAAAATCTATACGCGAAAATAAGCCAAATTCAAATAAATACAAATAAATTCATATTAACTCCAAATTGAATAATTTTGCTTTAATTGGCTAGATCTTGATTTTATATGAATTTAGAAATTCGAATCATTGAATTCGAGTTCGTATGAAAAAACGAACCCTTGGAAGTTTAAACCCTAAAGAAATACCTAAAATTCAATTTTATTGAATTACAGATTAATTTTTCTAAAGGAAAAACGATTAATGATGCAAGCTGACGTCGACGGCTGAAAATCAATTTCCGGTTGAATTAATTTTCTAAAAGAATACATTTTCTATCTATGACATGTGGGCCCTTAGTCAATGGACTAGGTCCACGAATCGGTCAACGGTCCACCGCAAACCCGGCTCACAACACAATGCAAAGGGGGTACGTGCTGGCACTGAGGTGGACATGCCACGTCAGACCAGCGAGCGACGGCGCTCGAGCTACAAGCTTGCTGGCGCTTCGTGCCACGGCGAGCCTCGCGTGTGGTACCAAAATGATCAACGTAACACAACGAGTCTAGGGCTCACCTTACTTGTTCAAGGGTGCAACGTTTTGGTCGTCGGCGATGAGGTTTCGCGGCGGCGGATTTAAGTCAATGTCGGCGAAGGAGCTCCGATGATCCTCAATGCAGAATGGTGCGTGCACCGAGTAGGCAGGATCGAGGCGATGCCGTAGAGGGGGTCGGGGTCGCCGAGGGACACTTGACGGCACTAGGGAAGACGAAGAAGGAAGCTTCGGGTATCACCGTGAAAGCTCAAAATCTCGTTGATTAAGAGGGAGAGAAGGTAGGTGACTTGAGGGGTTTTGACGAGGAGGGAATAGGGCTCCTGGTGCACACCTTTATAGGGCATGGGCGAGAATGAGGCGGCGTAGAGCGCATGGATGCCCGCGGGAGTTACCGGCGCGATTATGGGGATTGAAGATGGGATAGGAAGGAGGAGTGGTGGTAACAGATGAGCAGTTGATTGTGGCTTTAAATACGCACGTAAACGGGGTGATTAATGCGGGGTTTAACAGATTTTGGAAAGCTTCTGAGGTGCAACAATGGCGGCAGTAATAGCACCGCCAGGCGTGGGCTAAACGGAGGTGGGAGATGATGACGTGGCGGCGGGCCCACATGGCGGTGAGGCGCAGAGAAAGACGAGGGTGGAGCGGGCAGCACAGAAGACTATAACAAGACTCACTGATTTATTACTTAAAACCAAAAGCCAACAGACCTTTAATGAAGACATAGAAACAAAACATAAAATCAAATAATAATTTCTTCTATTAAAAGGACAGGACAACAGATTAAGTGATCAGGTAAAGTACTACAGAAGTACTGGAACTTCTAAATACAAATTGACAGCAGCAGGCAAACTGGTAGAGCTCAAAATTGAACAAGTAATTTTACCAATTTCAAAATTAGATCATTTCAATCACAGAGCAATATTAAGCCCACAAAATGGAGCAGACACCGAAACTATGCCCACTGACTTGCTTGTTTTTGGCATAAAAAACAGAATGTTACTATGTTAGAATGTGATTAAGTGAGCACATGTTAAGCCAAATGAAATGAATAAAAACATCATCAATACAGATGGGAATATGGATATTAATCATGTAGCTTATTTATACCAGAATGATGACAGTAAAAGCAAACTTAAAAATACCTGGAATTGTTTATCAAATATCTGGTTATTCAAAAATTGGTTCCTTCAGCATCTAGGGATTACACAATGCATACAACAACATTAAGATTCAATGAAAAACCTATAAACTGGATTAAAAGTGCATCTTACAAATTATTCCGAAAGAGTTGCAGCCACCAACGGCTATGAGTCCTTGATTGTGGCCATGAGGAGAGCAGAACATACCTTGGGAGGTGGCTTCGGATGGCGGTGGGGGAGGAAGGGGGCTGAGGAGGCCGAGCTGCGTCAAGGTCGGGGAGGTGGCTTCGGAGGCATCGGGGAGGAGGCTTCAGGTGGCGTCGAGGTCGGGGGTGGCGGCAAACGAGTGCGTCAGGGAGGAGGCTTCAGGCGGCGTCGAGGTCGCGAGTGGTGACGTCGAGGTCGGAGGCGAACGAGCATGTCGGGGAGGAGGCTTCGGGCGGCGGTGTCGAGGTCAGAGGCGAACGAGAGAGAGCAAGGGGCTAAGGTGTTGGGGAGGTGAACGGGTGAGAGTAAGGGAGAGTGATGAGTAAGGGCGCACAAACCCTAGCGGTTCCCTCCTAATAAAGGCATATCACAGATCGTTCTATTATGAAACCGTCTGTGATAATTAATCACAGACGGTTCCATAATAGAACCGTCTGTGATATGTTTCATAATAGAACCGTCTGTGATATGCTACCATGTGCTAGTTCATTCTATTTATCCACATGAACCTGGTGACATGTCCATAACACAACTCCAAATCATTTGACTGAAAATTAATTTATCCACTGAAAATTCATTTGACTTCAAAAATTCATATCTAATTCAACTCAACTCCAAATCAAGTGAAACCAATTTTGATACTCCACATTACAATGAAGTCCACGTTGGCATCAATATCAGAGATGACAAGTCCATAACACATTAACACATGACAATTCCATGTTGACATCGAAATAAGAGATTACAAGTCCATAACACATGGCAAGTCTACATTGACATGTCTCATGTTATGGAATAAATTACAATGGAATAAATTCTTAATTAAAATATAGCCCTTCACGATGATCGACGCGCATATAGCTAGCTTCCTCACTGGGTTCTTCCTCGAGCCTAATGCCATCTCCGAAAGGAGACAACTCATCAAATTGATTGAACTATTCCTCATCCACAACATTCTCAACTCCGACAATCCTTCTTTTTCCTTGAAGAACTATGTGACGATTCTTATTTGCCGGGTAAGTTACATAAAAAAAACATGAAAAACTTGCTTAGCGAGTACGAATGGTTCGTCCTTGTATCCGACACGTTTGATGTCCATAGTAGTTGTAACATCCCAAAAATTTGGTCTGTTTTAAAGTTTTAAAAAGAAAAATAACCATTTCGTTTTTGTCTATTAAAGTTAAAGCTTAATGGGAATTTTCAGAGAATCAAAACAATTTAATAATATGATTAATGTCAACATCAACTATTGTCAAAATTATTTTATTTGGATTCTATGTGCTTGGATATATTTTCTAGATTTTTTTAGAATTTTTCCGAGTGTATTTTCTATTTTCTATTTGCTATTGGTCTTTTCTGCTATTTTCTAAAAAGGAAAACTAATTAAAATCTCGAATAAGTCTTTGGGCCGAAACCTAATTCTATTCCAAGCCCAGCCCAAGCTGTTGGCCCACTCATTCCTTGGCCCAGTTTTCTTTTCCTTTTTTCGGCCATTTTCTTTTGGGTTGCTTGCCTTTGTCTAGCGCCAAACCGAGCCAGCCCGTTCCTTTTTCTTGCACATGTGCCGAAGTCCAGCCTACTTCGTTTTTCTCCATGCGCCAACCGCCCGCTTTCCTCGCCTTCTCCCTCTGTCGGTGGGACCCGCTGCTAGCGCCACCTATGCATTGTCTTCAACCTCAGGACTCTTGTGTAACACCCCAGCCCAGCATGAGCCTAGAATGCTACTAAAAAAACATAGTAACAAAATAAAACTAAGTTTTTTTATTAAATTTCGGCAAAGCCTCCTTTGCATAGGTGACCATATCGGAAGTTCTAACAGATTAATATAACATCATTCAATAATCCAAACATCCAATTTAAACGAATCATAAAGACATCCATATTATACTAATCAACTAAAGTATAAACAAAAGGCATCCATAATATGCTAATCAACTCTATTACAATTTATCCAAAGCTTAAGGCATAATCATAACAAATCCTTTAAGCAGTTTGCTCAATTGTTAAGGCATGTTCCAAATTTAACCAACTATAAAAGGTCCGTGGCAGTGTGTATCCAAACTTATGACTATTCCCTCCCATGCATGTCGTTCTTGTAAGGGGTATCTAAAAACACAAACAGCAGCAAAAATGAGTCCAAAGACTCAGCAACGTACAAATAATAAGACATTATAATACATAATTATAACATCAACATTCATCCCCAAATCTTTACAATAAAACAAATCACATGCTTATGCAATGCAAATGCGCAATGCATATTTTCCTTTTTCTCTTTGTATTTACCGGTAATACGGAGTATGCAACCGTCGATGCATACCTATACCTGTGCCTTCTAGCACATGGACCACAAGCCCACACTCCACAATTGTGGAGACCACAAGCCCGTCATATACATGACGGGGACCTCAAATCAATGCTTGGTCACCAAGTGACCAAACCTCAAATACGATAACATGATGCACATGAACAATTCTTTTATCCATCATAACCAAGTATTAGTAGCAGCATCATGCATGAATAAAAACTTACTCTTACTTCTAGCATTCATAATCATTGACATACATCTCATTCTAGCATCCATGAATATCAAATGTATACATAATACTTGCAAACAAGAACAATCTCTTCTAAGTAATCCATCACTAACTGTACTTACCTCAACCGTGCGAAGATGGAGGATTTAAAGAGAAGCCTTGCCCGGAACCAAGCCCCTTTGAATTAATTTAACAAGCACTCTAAGATAGCAATTCTGGACAAAAACAAAGCTAGAAGCAAATACGAATTCGCTACACTCTCTAACGCAATCCCAACTCCAAAATCCTAAACATCAGTATGTCTCCTCAACAGACAGTCCCCTTCAAAAATCCATAACTTTTCATACAGAGATCCAAATGTAGCGTTATTAGCCTTTCTGGAAAGCTTATCAAATTCCCTACCTAAACCTAGTTGGTGAGCTTTCCAGTTTCGGCCATCTTCTACCCTTACCAAACTGATTAAAAGAACCTCTAAACCTCGTCAGAGTTACGGGCAAACACTAAATATAACACAACTTTCAAAGACACAAGGAAAAATTTTATACTTTAGCTTTAAAATCTTATTAAAATACCTACAACTTTTGTTATAGTGAGATCTTGAAATAATCCATTAACTATTTGCTATTGACCGATTAATATTAGCTCAATCGTAATTATGACAATCCTCTGAGCAATGCCGGCTACGAAAATTCATATCTCCTAGTCCGCTCATCCAAACGACGTGATCCAATACTCTACGGAAAGCTAGCAACGTCGCCCACAACTCTCTAGGAGGCATCTAGGACAGAATCCGCAATTAACTTCCTCAAAACCGTCGGCCAACACTGTCTGCACTAAACAGATCTAATACCGACATCGCCTAATTACATGATTTCACTATTAATCGAATTGGGATCGAGATTACCCTTGTAGAACCGCTAAAGAACGACGAAATGACCTCGTGATCCCTCTCCCCTCCCTTCTTCCCCTTCCTTCTTCTTGGCCCACAACAATGGGAGAGCACCACCAAGAGGAAGGGGAATAGCAATGGAGTGTAAGGGAGAGGTGTACTGTAGCAAGGCACTGTAGCATCAGAGGCTACTGTAGCTACAGTGTGGGTTAGGGTTTTCCCCCTCCTTTTATTGGTGGCCGGCCCCTCATGGACCTCCTGGGCTAAGGTCCGAGGCCCAGGTTGCCGAAGAACTACAGAAACCCCCTTTTTTATGTCTAATTTCTCTTTTGAATGCTTTCTTTCTTAGAATAAATCAGAGTATTACATCTTGAGTCCAGGTTCAACACGCCGAAGCCGCTCGTGCTCCACTTGGTCTCCCCTCGTCCGATGCCTATATAAGGCCGCGCCTGCATCATATTTTCAACATCGTTCTCCTCTTTTAAAGCTTGAATTCCTCCCCACCGTTTTGCTCTTGTTGCACCATAATCCATCAGAGAAGGAGCAGCCACCGCAAGTCTTGTTCGCCGGATTTCATCCCCGGCAAAGCATCTTTCGACGACGTTGTCACCTCCCTCGGGATCCCATCAACGTGGTCTACGCTGTGACGCCATATTCTCCTGAGCTTCGTTGAATCGCCGTCGGCCTCACCTCCTCAAATTTCGACCGCCGCCCACTTGATTATTTAGTTATTACTTCCTATTTACCGAGGAAGTTCCATGATCGCCGGGTGAGACCTATGCACATGTGCGGGTTCGCATATGGTAGACATACGTCTCACCGACACATAGGACCTAGTGCGTTTAATAGTTTATCTTATTATTTTATATTTATCAAGGAAATTCCAGCTAAGAGCATTGGCTGGACATCATCCAAGTGAGTTAACTAGTTGTATCGTTGGTCGCTAATTCTTGTTTAGTGAGTAATTAACCTAATTCATTTTATTAACATTTATCTAATGGGAGATCTCACATGGTTTGGAATCATAGTTTAGTTTCTAGTTGCCCATAAGACCTAGGTGAAGTGTAATTGTCAAATTATTGCCCTAGTTGATAGCGATCTTTGTTGAGCAATCTAACCTTTACTAAACAATAGCTATTGGTTTGAGGTTAAGTGGTCGCCTAGACGTTGTTTACATGATCAACTCTTATCTAGGTTTAACCATATACTAATGTAAACCTAGCACAATCTATATTGTAATTTGTTAAATGAAACTCCTTCAACTAGTCATCTTAAATACAACGTTACTAAGACCCTGCATGCAGCCATATAGAAGTGTAATGGCTTGAATGTACTCAAATCATCCACTCTATTGATTCACTAGATAATTTTAGTTAGAAGCATGTATGGTGACTGAAACCTGCTTCATCAATCTACTTATCCTAACTACTGATCACTTAGCTAACATGAACTTGTTAGTGGGTGATGTTATTAACTGATTGTTATCTGGCTTCTAAATAACCATTGGGTTTGAATTGGTCTACTGATGGTCATACACTAATCCAGCACTAGCTTATGCTTATTAGCTTATGGCTCACTGATAACTGACTCTCATGCTCCTACTAATCTTCTTACTAATCACCTATGCTACTACTGAACATTTGGCCCTAGTGACATTCAACTTATCTAAACTATTCATTAACTAAACAACTTAACAAGTGCAACTTGATCTGTTATGTTAATTAGTAAAACTAGTATTAACTAATCTATTAGCTGGAACTAGTACTACTAATATTTCTAGTTATCTTCAGATTACCCTTTTCAGTTTTTAAACATCAAACAACAGAAAAACTTTCTTCAAATATTAGATTTCATATTGCTAACTGATTATCTTCCAGCTATTAAACATCCATTGAGTTATCCTGTCAATCACTTGATCTACTTAACTAACACCATTTGCTGATTAAACATCCATTAATTAAAACACGATAAGTATATGAATCAGGTCTATAGCCTTTGCTGACCATTTCATCAAAATACTTTGAGCCATTGCCATCTTCAGCTTACAAGAATATGCACCAATTAGGAGTACCCTTTCTCAATGGCATCATTCATCAGACTGGGGCATGCGAAATACTCCCCAGCATGTAATTACCTTGTTGATTGTGGCAAGATCAAGGAATTAGCTGCCTCTGGAGCATTCCATCGAACAGGTGGTGAGCTTCTTTCCCTTGGTCATGGTGGAGCTGAGCGCCGACGAGTAAGGGGACGACGGTGTCCGGAGGTGGCCGAAACGGAACCGGGGAGGGAGTAGTCACGGCGGCGCTGTGCAGTCGGGCGGGGAGGAGGAAGATTGGGCTGGCGCTGTAGGGGTAGGCCGGCGAGCGCAGCAAGGAAGTCGCGGGGGCGGCGACGAAGGAGATGTCCTCAATGGGCGCGATGGACATCCACATCGCGTCCTTGTACCGCCGGATCTCGAACCCGTTGGCGCCGCCTCCGACATCTCGGTGTCGCTGGAGGGGAGCAGGCACTGGGAGGCGAGGAGGATGTCAGCGACGACGAGGAGGGGAAGGAGAGCGCGGGGAGGAAGCAGAGGTGTTGGGGAAGGAGGAGGCCGGCGGTAGCGTAGGAGGGCGACGGGCACGCCGAGGCCGGCGGCGGGTCGGACGGGGAGCGGGAGGGGAAGCGACAGGGCTGAGGACGGTGGTAATGGCAGCGCGGGCCATGGCGCGAGGCGCGACGGCGGTAAACGGAGGAGGGGTAGGGGTGAGCGAGGAGGGCGGGGGGTTCTTGAGGCGACCGGAGAGCACGGTGGGCCGTGAGGGGCGGCATAGGGGAGTGGAAGATGGGTCGGCCATGGAGAGCTGGGACAACCTTGGAGAGTTGGGAGAGATGGGATGGCAGGAGGGTGAGGTCGGCTCGGGCTGATCTTTTTTTTGTAGGCGATGTGGGCGGAGATAGCAATGAGGCCGGCGGCATGGGCAAGCGCATGGGTGAGGGCTGTGTGGCCGCCGCTCATGCGGAGCAGAGGAATGGTTGCGTGGAGGCGATGGCCTGCCTTAGTGGACCCGGCTTGCTCAGTGGAAGAGATAGGGAATTAGGATTTCCAGAATTTCATAAAAAGACTAATGATTAAGTGAATTTTTAGGCATAGAAATACAATCCCAAAAATCATGAAAATTTAAGGAAAGGTTCCTGATAAGATTTAATTCATACTGTAACTTTTGTAAAATTTTATTTGCTTTGTACGTTTCTCTAAAAAAAATTTAGTTTTCTGTTTTCATGCATCTTTATTATTTGATTTGAAGATGGTGTAAAAATGTGTTTGATAATATTTCCCTATTTTTATTAGCAGTACAATTACACTCAACTTTTAATTAACACTAGTGGGCCTCTGGCGCTTAAGGCCAGACGCCAAGATTTAGTCACGCCCAGTGGGGCCCATGAGAACCAAAGACGAACCGTCAAAGCCACACCCGTGAAATCGGCAAGAGCGCAGCAAGCAGCGAGAGTCACGCTCAGGGGCCTGCAAGCATGAAGGAGCGAGCGAATGGGCACGCAAAACAAAAAAAAATCTTGCTTGGAGAAGAAGGCGGTGGCCAATCCAACTACCAAAAAAAAAAAGGGTGACGTGGCACGGTGTGTGTGCATCTATATACATATGATCTAATCTGTAATAATGTATAGAGCAAATAAATAGACTAAAATATGTAGAAGACTACTCTTGAAAGGCAGTTCTATCTACAATAATAAACAATGTAAGTAATCAGGCCGTTTTTATCAACAAAGCTCGTCCAGGCTCATCCAAGATAAGAGGAAGACAGATCATTCTAACAAATTGTTCGTAAAAAGCATAGCAAACTGAGTTGGTGCATAGTGTGTTAGCATATACCATATATAGGAAATTCATAATATTACAGGGCAAGCATAGAATACGTTAGATGTCTGAAAGGACAGATTACATAAAAGATGTTTGAAAGGATAGATTACATAAAAGAAAGGGTAGCAGGTGATGTAGCAGAAAGTACAAAGCACAAAGCACGGATTTATAGAGTAGAAGCAAAAGGTAAGACTTGCTGTTGCATCATTTCTTCCCGGAGTGACTGTGCAGTGATAGAAAAGTTTCGAATTAGCACATAAGTTTTTGACGCGAATAAGGAATTCAGTAGGGATGTCTATAAATGAGCTACATAACATACTTACAGCTAGTTGCTGTATTTTGCATCCTGGTGATTCTTTTTCGTCAAATCAGAAGGAAAATTTTCGTTAGCCGACGCATATTTCTTCCTGTAAAATAGTTGCGAAGAGTGAGAACATAGCATATGGCTACACTGCAACACACTTGATGCCACCATCATAATTTAAAAGGCAGAAGACACATGTTGAAGCCAGTAATATGAACAGACTGTGCACACTTGATTCCACCATCTTAAGCTTCAAGATTGATGACAAACTGATTGAGATCAGCAAAAAGGTGAACTATTACGGACTTACAACTCTAAGTGTTGTTGGCAACTAAGTTAATCTAAATTTCCATCTATCTTGCCATGCCTTCATTAGACTACAGAAGGTTTCCAGGTTTGGGTTTAAAAGGTTCCATGCTTGGCGGGAGTGTCAAGGATGTCTGTCTTTAATTTTGGGCAATCTTAAGATTGAGTCATCTCATTCTCTAACCTCCTTATATTGATCCACTCATTAGTGGTGAAGAAACAAAACAGGAAATCATCAAAGGCTATTGCGGCCTCCTACAATGGCAATATTAATTGAACGACTATTGTTTCTAATTTAAATCTAAAACCACCTTATACGAGGTAGAATTAATTATATTAACAGTCCAACACTAATGGCATAATTGTGTGCAATCTTCTACAAGTTAAGAAAAAGTTTGTTTGGCATGTGCATCGCTAAACTCAGTTTGAATACACGAGTACACTGCTGCATCCAGATTGGGGTTTCAGACTCAACTACATCTGATTGAGATCCCGTAGCAAGAACAAACAATGATATCAAGTGGTGAGTAAGCACTATCAAGTTCACAACTATAGCTACATGAACCCACTCCCCTAGTGCCCCACCCGCATTCGCCCCCAAATGTCCCAAATTTCAATTTGCTTCACCACAGCATGAAATATCTTACTTGCCAAGATGGCTAAGGTAAAGTTGGTACTTACAACATTGAACACAGCAGGAGCTTCAGGACCTGTGCAACCAAATGTAATTAGCATGCTTATTTGATCGGGGTGTTTGGTAAGCTAGGAATGAAAATGAGAAAAAAGCAGTCCCACACCGATCTCAAGATCATGCCATGGATCTTGTGACCAGATCTCCTTGACAAAGAAGGCGGGATCTTTTCATTGAGCCTAGGGCGCTTAAAATTTCAAGCAGACTCGTATCTTCCCACTCATCCTCCTACACAAAGAAGACAACAAATCATATCTATACATACTCCACCTTATCAATCCGCAGACCAATGCCCACCTTATGCCAAATTGGTCTTGAAAAAAAGAAGATCAAAGGGGGTAAAGAAAAGATCACATCTGGATGTCGAGGCGTAGAAACAAGGCGATGGGTTTGTCCTCATGAGCTGCACCGCCACGGCCGGAGTTGCCCTCGGTAAGACCCTTCGATCCGCAGGTCCTGTCCCACTTCTCGCCAGAATCGCTGAAAGCACTGTGATCCGGCGCCGGCCTCGCTCCGATCCCAACCTCCCGAGATCGCACTCGCGAGGCCCGCGGCCGTCTCCATTACTCACCGCGCGTTGCGTTGTATAGGAGGACGCAGGTAGCCGTGGCGGCGGAGGAGATCCAGAGGACGAGGCGACAAGGAGGAGCGAGAAACATCGTGAGAAGTTGATGGGGTGAGACCAAGTGGGGCGAGGCGAGGTCTCAAAGGGTTGTGGATCCGGTGGGCGTGAGCGCAGCGCTGGGCGAGGCTGCGACGGAGTTGGAGGAGGTGCGGAGCCGAGGAGGAGGAGGAGCGGCGGCTGCGACGTGATGGCGGCGGAATGTGGAGGGAAGGGGCCGTGGGGCGGGGAGGGAAGGCGGAGGGGGCAAATCACGCGGAAGCAAGGAGGAGGAGGCGACGAGGACGAAGCAACGGGGGCCGTGGAAGGAAAGGGAGGAGAAGCGGAGGGAACGAAGGCGAGCTCACGGCCGTGCGTGGGTCCCGCGTGTGGACAGTGATGCCTGGGCGCGCGTGAGGCACGACTGCGAGAGGGAAAAGCCGGCTGCACCGCGTGCGTGGGGCCGGCGCGTGGAAAAGGAGGACGCGCTCGCGCGTGGGGCCCACGCGCGGAAAAGCCACCCGCTTGCGCGCGTGGAGGAGGCGACAGTCGAGATGGAAGGAGGAAGAGCATCGGACGGACGCGAACGTGAGCGATTCGCAGGCAACAAAAACCCAACGCCAATCGGATGGATGCGAACGAAACAAGCTCGAAATCGGACGGCAGGAAAAAAACGGCGACGTGGCCTGTCACTTTGAGCTGCAAAGTGCTCCTCATTTATACCAGAGGATTCTCTCATTTCAATTTATTTTAAGAAATTCTCACATGGTGATAGATAGCTCTGGTAATTGCTAATGAACTCTATTTGAGCTTTGAATATTTGGAGAATTAGGTTCTGACTTCTTATGTGGTCGATTTTAGGGTTTACATTTCATGTAGTATTTAGAATAGTAATACTTTGTCACGATGATTTACTTGTATCCGATTCTTTCGCTTTTACAATTTAGGTCTTCTAGTGTTTCTATTTCAATAACCTATGTTGGCAAAAGTAAACACAGATCAATAACTCACAAAAATGCAGGCAAGAGAGTCGACAATAGATATTATATAAAAAGTTTTAAAAATCTCGTATTTTTGCATTTAGGCATTTTTGGGATGTTACATACCAAAACATCTTAGCATGAGGTCCTTACTTCACCTTAGCAGTATTCTTACGCTTGTATCGGGATACTTTGCACACGGGACATACATGCATGTCTGCATACTCTTTACGGTAAAGGATACAATCGTTTGGACATGCATGTATTCTTTCTACTTCTATTCCCAATGGACAAAGAACCTTCTTGGCTTGGTAGGTGGTGCTGGGCAACACGTTTCCCTCTGGAAGGATGTCCACTAGGAGACCTAACAATGCTGTGAAACTTTTGTTGGACCAACCATGGTTTGCCTTCAATTTCAGTAGTTCAAGAACGGTTGACAACCTTGTGTATTCCTGCTTACAGCCAGGAAACAAAGGTTTCCCCGAGTCCTCCATTAAGCCCTTGAATTTACCAAACTCTCTCTCACTGTAGTTCCCTTCTGCATTGCGTAGCATTTGTTCCAGATTGTCATCGTGCGACCTATCCTCATCAAAAGCACAGTCCACATCCGGCATATCGTTGACTTCCTCGGCGATGTCGTCATTATTAACTTCCTATATAATCTGCTCTTCACCATGACTGGTCCAACATGTATACCTTTTTTTTAAACCCCTTCGAATTAAGTGTGCTTCGATCTGCATCGGGTTGTTAAACATCTTCATATTACCGTAATCAGTGCATGGACAGTACATAAATTTTATCCCCTTCTTTAATATATCCTGCTCAGCGGCTCTTCTAAAAGCAAGCATGCCATTAATGTACTCTTCACACACACGGTTCTTACTGTATCATCCAGTTTCAGTCCATCTATGCTACGCACGTAACAAATTAGTGTTAAATTAGATTAATAAACCGCAAGTACTCTTCATATTTACCAAACATACTAAAATTGATTAGTGATTAACCTAGAGCAAATATAAAGTGTTACAGATCGTTACCCTCGAAGCTCACAATGAAAATCCCAATTAAATATCCTGCGAGATCCTCCTTCCTTTCTTCCTAATCTCCTTCTCCTCCCTTCCTTCCTAATCTCCTTCTCATCCCTTCCTCCTCTCTTTAGCCTTCCTCCTTTCGTTCTCCCCCCTGCCTCCTTCCTTCCCTTCCTTCTCCTCTCTAAGGTGGCGCAATGGGGGTGGCGGCTAAAATGAGAATGGGCAGGGGGGTCTGTCGAGGACAGTATTTATAATGCCTTCATATCACAGACGGTTCTTATTACAAACCGTCTATGATATGTCCCTATCACAGACGGTTTATAACTAGAACCATATGTGATAATTCACAGACAGTTCTTAATAAGAACCGTCTGTGATGAGTGCGATTATTACATACGGTTCTTATTAAGAACTGTCTGTGAATTATCACAAACGGTTCTAGTTATAAACTGCCTATGATAGTGCCGTATCTTTGGAACCGTCTGTGATCAGGCGTCTTGTATAGCCTGTTTTGTAGTAGTGTGAACAATACCAGTTATAGAAACTACACAAAATGTACTAACTTATTCAAGTTATCACTAAATTTTAATCCTGCCATTTACTATAAGAAACTGACTCATCTTCACAATGTCAGCCAGCTACGTCTAAATTCTGAACAGCGATATTCATGAGGCCATAACATTTCACTTGCTACTCTGATTCTATTGATCCAGACCTTCCTAGAAAGCTAACGAGATTATCTAACTTTTATCTAACTAGACCGACCTCTGAATCTGAGCATAAATACCTCGAATCGCCCCCGTAAGGTTCCGCATCTAACCTCGATAAACTAGGGCATGCTGAAAAACAATCTTATCCTAAAGAAAACGATCTACAACCTTAACAATGACTAAACCATGGCAAATCCTAGGAATTAATAGGATTTACCCATAAAGAACACGAAGGATCATGAAAACCCCACGAATTTCCTCCTCTTTTCCTTCATTCTCTTCTTCTTCTCCTTCTTTCCTTCTCTTTTCCTCTGTTGGCCAAACCCTTGTTGGCCTCTCTTTCCCTCTCCTTGCCACAGGAAAAGATGGCACCCGAATTGGCTACCACGATATGGCTCGGCAGACCTGGCTGCAAGCGCTCGGCAAAGGAAGGGTTGCCACGGCAGGTGACAGAAGCGAAATATGCTTCCACGACAGGCGACAACAGGAGGTGGATGGCAGGGCTGGGGCAACTTAGGGTTTGGGTGCTGCCGCCCCTGGCCTCCCTTTATGGCTGGCCCACTTGGGCCAAGACGCCGTGGACCGAAGGCTCAAGGTCCAGGTTGTCCTAATTTTCTGAATTTTTCCTTTTTAGTTCACTTAATTACCTTTCTAGTTCCAATGATATTTCTAGTATAAATCGGGATATTATGTCTTGGAGATGGTACAAACACATGGCATAGAAAGTTGTAGGATTAGGAGGTGTGGTAAACCAAATTAGAAAACATAGGAGTTCTCAGGTAGAGGATCCGGGCGGGCTAGCTCAGACACCAGCATGTACATTGTAATGATGTGTATGAGCCCCTATGGTGGGGACACTCCTAGAGGGGGAGGAAAAACAAAAAAGTGGAGCTGACTTAGAGCAAGTTCTTGGAGGAGCATGGTGACTACAACGGATAAGAGTTAAGGTGGAGAATGTTGAGTAATTTAACTCATATGCTACTCATATGCTAACCTGTTAGGACTTAGAGAGGTGTACTACAAAGATTTATATATGAATCCTAATAGGACTAGGATTTCGACTTCTCTTTGGAAGAGAACTAGCGGGCACTATAAAAAGCCTGAGAGGTGGTCATAGAGAACCCAAACCACAAACCAACTCATCCAAAGCAAGATGCGCACGAGAGGATTAGAGGCTAGGTTATTGGAAGAGAACTAGCAGGCACTATAAAAAGTCTTGTATAGGGCAAGAATCCGATAGTCCTAAATGCTTCGAGGAGAACGATAATCACTTGTACTCTTTTGAAGTCGTGCTTAAGTAATATGTGGTCGGCTTCAACGTAAGTTTCTCTCTCGTCATGATTGTTTCATCATCGTATTTTGGTTCTCTACGAGATTAATCTACTTTGTCCTTGATATCATGCACGCTTATACCGTATCTCACAACTCTGATCCAATCTGAAGTTGTTGCGTATAAGGAGGGGTACCGGAGTGTGACAGGATCAAACTAGGGTGGCGGGTGAACCTAATCGGTAGTTCAGCTTCGTGGCTCGCGGGTAAACCTGATTGCATTGAGCATCTTGTGCTCGATGATTAATTGTAATGCTACCCTCGAGTAACCAGTGAAGTACTCCCTTTCCCTCGCAGAAAAAAACTTTAGTAATCTTTTGATTTACAATACCTGATACTCGGTATGCTATCATGCCATACATATTTCTATTGCAGGTTAAGATGATATCTTGTGAACCGGATCACTCGAGGCCAATGGGGAAAGCCTTCTTTCGTTGTTGCCCTTTCTTTGGCCGTAACGGTGGGGTCATTATACTGGAGAAGGGTCATACTGATTTCTTTCCTTGCTTGGTTTGCTGAACTATGCTGGCGATCCGTCACCGCCGTCAGAGCCAACACTGTTCCTCAATACCAGTGTTCCTGGAATGATCAAGCCAAGCTAGGCTGCGATTGCTTTATATATACGCGCCTCAATGCCTTGATCCATCTTATCAATTCTTCCCCGACGCGTCCCATCCCCATTGACTGTCCACTTCTCTTGACCCCCTCCTCTTCCCCTGTTTCTTGTGAGTTCATGCTGCTACAGGGATGCACACAGAAAAATGCGCATGCTAGTGGAGGTAGATGTTTAATTAAAGAACTGTCTCGAAAACTTGCGACTGTTTTCTCGTAAGTTTTCTAGCAAAAACCTTATAGGCCTTCTTTTAGGTATTATTGGATAGATGACTAGTGGATGAAAGCATTTCTTGCTTTGAAGTAATAGCATTGTCAGTATATGTCACATGGAAGGTCTTGGTACAGTGTGATCGTATCCCACTGTGAACCTATTGAACTATCAGACACCATTCCATACATTCAAAAGGTGATGAGTACATAGTAATTCTGAATATACCAAATAAAATGTAGATTCTTATTTGAGAGATTTGCAGTACGTAGGGCTTTAAAGTTCAAAATCATGTCAACACGTCCTTGTACCTTCCTCTGCGTTAGCAAACTTCGTAAGTCAAATAGATTTATCAGACTAAGTGATATATACAATATATAACCACATCCAGAAACACGCTAAAAATGATTTCAAAATTTAATACGGTTGAATCGCTAAAGACAACACCACTCTAGGAGATATGGTGCAGTTCTCTTCTTAATACAAACTTATTCGCCCCATACTGTAACTGGTTGATGTGATTAAGACTGCTAGTTGCTAATAAAAGATGTCATCCCCTAAGTTTCGTCGAAAAGAGACTACTTGGATCTTATCAAACTTATTCATCAGGCAAGGTAACTAAATCCACTCATCCATGACCTATTTGGAACACGGGATTTTTGTGAGAATCCGCATAAGTAAAACTAAGCTAATCAACAATAATTGATAATTAGCTTAAGTAAAAATTTCATTAAACCAATCTCAAGCATAATCTTAGTTAATATTCAATTGCATAATTAACGCAATGAACTTGGCAAATTAAGCAAACATCATTTATTCACATCACAAGTTTTATAACAGTTCGTTTACAAAGCAGGATTAAAATATTACAAACCAAATTCTCGTTACAAAATTTATTTTACAACTGTGAGAACCCGCATAATTAAAACTAAGCTAATCAACAATAATCGGTAATTAGCTTAAGTAAAAATTTCATTAAACCAATCTCAAGCATAATCTTAGTTAATATTCAATTGCATAATTAACGCAATGAACTTGGCAAATTAAGCAAACATCATTTATTCACATCACAAGTTTTATAACAGTTTGTTTACAAAGCAGGATTAAAATATTACAAACTAAATTCTCGTTACAAAATTTATTTTACAACTCAATAATAGATACAGGATTAATTTTACAAAACAATTACAATGTTAATTACAGAAGAAAATTTAATTAAAATCCATGTTGCTGCATTCATCTCATCGAATCCTTTCTTACCATCTCATTCCGTCATCCTTCGCCTCTCCGTCCCATGCAACCAAAAAGCTCAGAAAATAGTTAGCCAAGCAAAAAGAATGCAGTAATAGCTAGTTAGAAGGGAGAGATATTGCTATCAGAATTTTCCGAGGTATGGTAGGAGCCCCAGATCAACCTAGGTCAACCGGTCCCTCGATCACTAAGGTACCCTGACCAACTTGAGTTAGTCAGCTCCTTTAATAATCAAGGTATCCAGATCAACCAGAATCAATAGGCACCATTTACTTCTAAGGGTATCCTCATCCCAAGCATCGATGAGAATCCAACACCCATCTTTTGTATTCTCGCAATCGCGATATAATCCCTAAGGCACATCCCATTAAATCTTACCTCGGTTGGAGCATCATAGGGTCCCACAAGCCCACATTTCACATTCCATCAAACCCAACCCTCAGCCAAGGCATCATCGGGTATACCGAAACCAGTACCATTAATACTTATGTGGTACAGCCAGCATAAACCCACATCCATCATTATCCTCATTCATTCTCAGCCGAAGGCAACACAAACCCATTCAACAATGCATCCACATTTAGCAACCAATGGACCAACAGGACCTTGCTTCAATAGTACCATGTTAGGACAATAGAGTTAAGACATGGGGTATAGTAGTCACCAGCATGCCTCAATGAAGCCAACCGAAATACATCCCTCTAATAAGCCTCAATTCTCACCAGCAGCCCATAAGTACCCTTATTCAAAGCCACTGCCAGGCAAATGCCATAGCACTACACCACAAACACAAAAGCACAAGCAGCTGCACATAGTTTACATAGTCAAATGGCACAACCATTTTCTCATTTCCAATGCCCACCAGAAGCTCAAGGCGCAAGGGAGCTCAAAAGGTCAAATGAGGCCTTTGGGATGAAAAAGAGACCAAGAGATAGGGTCACAGTAATTAAAAAGAATAGGAAATGGTAAAAAAAATGAAGCGATCTTTGAAGGATAAGAACCCCCGAAAAAAATCCTACACAGCAAGAGATAAGCCAGCCCACAACAGGAAATAAACCAGTTCCCCCTCAAGACATAAGCCAACAGCCACAGGGAGTGCATAACCCAGCCGAAGGCACTCTCCCCAGCATGCATATTTCCCCACATAAACACATGCAGCCCCTCCACAGCCAAAAGAGGAGCAAGGCCAAGAACACAACTGAAGCCAAGCAACTAGGAGATAGGAACCATTGAAGTAAGCCCACTGCCCTCCCAAATCCAAGACCACACGAGGAGCTAAGGGAGGAAGGAAGCATAGAGGAAGGGAGCATAGGAGAAGAGCAAGACCTGCGGAGCCAGGACCATCAGCATCGCCAGGCATCAAGCCACAAGGAGGAGGAGGCTCAGAGTTCACCTCATCGTTGCCTGTAACGCAGCGACGGTGAAGAGGAGAGCACACCGGCACGGGTCAGCACTTCAATCCCTCCCATTCTTGATCTCACGGAGGTAATCCACACTAAATCCAGCGCTCCCCATATGCATCTCATTCACCATAGAAGCAGCCCAGTGAGTGCTCACTTGTAGCTCTCGGTCCATTCAACATCCGCGAGCAAGGGAGGATTGGGATTAGAGGGTGAGGGAGTATACTGTAAAGCGAAATTTTAGCGATACCACCATCACCATCTTTAGCAAGCCCCAATAGCCACATCCGCACATCCATGATTCATGCATAAGCACAATAAACCCACATCGGTGAAATGAAATCAACATAATTAACCCAATCAAGGTAAGCGGTAGTTAGAGGGAGGTTAGAGAGGAGTTAGGCGGCGTGAAATGGCAAGCCTTGAGGCAGCGAGCGAGGCCAAGCGTGGCCGGCCTTGGCCCGAGGGAGGCGACATGGAGGCGAGTCAAGGTGGCGCCGGCCGACGCCAGCACCAAGCAGGTGGCACCAGTGAGGAGGCGACACCGACGGCCGCACCGAGCGGCCAGAGTGGCAGGCGTGGAAGCGAACCGGCCTTGAGGAGGCGCAGGTCGTGGCGGTTGGCGGGGACCGGAGGCGGCTGTGGTGGTGGTGGCGAGCCTCCCGCCGTGCCGCGAGGCAACCGGACCCGTGGTGCTTCTGGACGGCGAACAGCAGGCGAGATAGGGGAAAGAGGCGAGGGCAGCGATGGCCTTGAAGAGACCCATGGAGAGACGAACTCGGCGGAACCGGGGCCAGTGCAGCGGCGCTATGGGAGGCTGCGGATTGGGGGCGAATCGAGCCCGAGGCGGAGGCGCAACCCGAGGCAGGGTGGAGTAGCAGGCGTGGGCTCGGCGAGCCATGGAGGAAGCGAGCCGGGAGGCGGCGACGCCCTGGCGGCAGCGGGCCTGGCCGGCCGAGGCGGCCGGAGGAGGAGCCAGAGGGGCCTTGGCGGTGCCATGGAGCTTTGGTGGAAGAAGAGGCACCAGGAGGGGATTTGGAATGGGAAGGAAGAAACAAGAAAACCAGAGCTCATTCGGGTGAACAGGGGAGATAATAAGGTGGAGAGAGAGAGAGCTAGGGTTAAGTGAAAAGGGGGTTAATTAAGAAGGGAATTAAGATTAGGAAAAGATTAGACAAAGAATTAGAGTTTAGTGATCAAATAACTTCTAATGGATATTATTAGTAATAAATTTAGTCGAGCACTGGTATTAATAAATATTTGCATTGTGTAATTTTTAGACCAAACGCATTTAGTCAGGCCGCGTACGATTAAATAGCCGCACACCGAGAAGGAAAGAAAGGAAAAATCAAAATAAAAATGTTATAAGAATGTAAATAATAGGAGAGAAGCGTTTGTAGCAATCGTGCAATTTTTTCAAATGAACCACCAAAAGTAGAGAGTTTTGGATCGCATCGAATATTTAGTCGTAGGCCAAATAGATGGAAAAATTAAAAGCATAGAAAGGAGGTAAAATAAATCTAATAAAATCGTCATTCGTCGGATAAATAATTGAACACGTGGCTTGCGAGTGTCGGTTAAATCGCCATAAAAGTGAATTCCTAAACCCCGTACAAGTAAATAACAGTAGATAGATCGGTCTAAAATAAAAATAGGAAAAAGGTGTAAGATATTAACCTAAGACTTTCTAAAATAAATAAATCACTAGTAGAAACCAATAGATTAGGCAAATAATCTGTAGTGTTGGAAATAATTCTATCACGGTTAAATAATTAAAATGAACAACACCGAGTCTATTTAGGCGAGTAAATAAATGCGTACGAAATTAAATAAACTCAATTAAGCATATTTGCACAAATAAAATTTGATAAACTTAGTAAAATGTGAGTGCGAGTAGTATTTTAGTTCCGTGCGATAGAAGCGTGAGCATTAGCCATTTTGACCCCGAAGCAGAGTGTACTAGAACGACCATGTTGGTAAAGTACTAACTTAAAGGGGTTTCGAAATGGTTATTAAATTAAGAGCCACCAACAAAAAGAATCATCTGAATAGCATGCACATAGTCGCACAATTTTTTTCGATTTGTGCATAAATTAAATTGTTTCCTGTGGAATTACCGCGTACAGAACCTAATAATCAAGTCTAATACTTTTACAGGAAAGACCAAGCCCAGCCTAGCCCTAAACCTAAACTCAGTCGGGCCCACTTGAGCCAACTAGTAGACCTAAGCAAATTTGGGCTGGGTCGAGTTCGGCCCGGGCAGCAATTTGCTCAGGTCTAGAGAATAGGGAGCAACTAGACACCGCTCGCACGGCGCGGAACAAACTGTCGTGCACCTTCCATAAAAGGCTTGGCCGGAAGCGCAAATTTGGGAGGTTTTGGCCTTATTTGGCAGTGTTTGACCGGCAATAGTAAATCTAGTCCCCTTCAAAAATAAAGCTAAAAATAGCATCGTGAACTTGCCAAAAGATGACACGTGTCCTTGTCCGCGTGCGGGGTGCACGGCAATGGTTCCTCCGTGTGCGGGATGCACGAACATTAGCTCGGCTGGCATTTAATTAGGGTGAAAAACGACATTTGACACTATTTGAGTACTATATGAAACACTATTTAACACTATTTCTCTCTTTAAAAAAATCAACCAAAAGCATTTATTTTCTTTGATTTTTTTTCTTCGTGCTTTTTTACCTCGCACTCGCAACTTCAAACTTGAGAGTCAATCATTGCTACCGTCACCCCTCGCTGCCCTCGGTAGCTCGGTGAGTCAATAGACGGTGGTGGCATGGTGCCCTTGCTGCTAGGGTTAGGTTGCCGCCTACTTGCTCGCGTCTACCATAACAATTCTACATAAAATCACAGCACAGGACAGTCGAAGAGGGTATTATCATATGTAATCCAATCAAATAGGTAATTCTTTGTTAATTTGTCGGTTTAACATGGACCATGTAGACACTCCCAGGCACCCCTAGTGTTCGCGCTGACAAGACTTCTGAGGTAACTTGTTCCTTGCCGGCTGCTGTGCTCATTCTAGCTTTGCCGGCCGGACGTCGAGATTGGGTCCCTTCGGTTGCTAACGACTAAACATTTGGTAGAACTGGAACTCATCACGTAGACATCTTGCCTAGATGTCAGAATCTTATATATGTATCTGTCAGAGGTGTTAAACTTTCATCAAAGAACTAAGTCTGTTCTCTACATGAAAATTTAAAGCGTTAGGATTTTCATGTTGAGCCTCCATTGCTACAAGTCATGATCAATTGAAAAAAAAAATGAATTAGGAAGGCTATCACTACTAGAAAACAGAACAAACCTGGCGGCCATGAATTTTGCTGACAGCCCCGCAACGACCATCAAGTTTTACTATTTTGGTCACGGGAATAGTAACTCCCTCGGGAAAATTCCAAATTTCCTGACGGTTATAATAAAACTCTCAGTAAAATATATTTTACTAACAGTTACAAGCTGTCGAGTTAAATGCGCTTTGTGGCGCGAACTCGGTGAAAGCCTCATGGCGCTTCTGGCGCCCGGCGAGAGAGAGGTAGGCTCAAAGAATGAGGAGCGATCTTTGAGCGTGATGCTATACCTTGCGGCGAAGAGTCTGACGTTTTGGTCATCGGCGGCGAGCTTTGGCGATGGTGAGGTTGATCGGCGAAGTAGATGCTCGGTGATCCCCAAGCCAAGTGAGTCGCGCGCCGAGCCATGATGACGTTCTGGCCGGAGGTGTGGGCGAAGAGGCGAAACGGACTTGGCGGCGCAATCGGAGTTTGAAGCAACCTTGGCGGTGGCGAATCTTCAAATTCGGCAAGCTCGAGGGTAGGGGTTATGTGGGTGGCGGAGCAGAGATGAGGAGGCTCTGGCGGTCTGAGGCTCCTTTATCTGAGCGGGCATGGTCGAGTGGCGTGGAAACCACGAAGGCCATCTTGGCGTTAATGGCGAAATCAGCGGGATTTGGGGCGGAGATGGAAGGAGAGGCGTGGCAGTCTTGGATTGGCGCGGTGCTTAGCGTGCGAAATCAAAGGAATTGATTCGCGTTTTCAAAGAATTGATTAGCGTTTTGATGGCTTTTGAAAGCTCGAATCGGCGAAAATGGCGAAGCAAAAGCTTGAATGGAAGCGAAGAAGGAAAGTGGAGACGAAGGTGGCGTGGCTTGAGCGGGCCTACTTGGTAGTGAAAGGAAAGAAAAAAGAAATGCGGTGGTGTCGGGACCGTTAGATTCATCGGACGGTCTATAATGGTTGAGATGTTGAACTGCTCTGAACGGAAACTTTGATCGGGGCCGTCCAATCTTGATCGGACGGTCCACATTGATTGTGACGTTTGAACCGTTCGAACATCTAATCTTGTCGGGCCGTTAAATCTTGATCAATGGTCGAAATGGATTGAAGTTAAAACAGCGGGAGGAAGCGGGCCATTCGATTTAGATCGGACGGTCCACACCGATTTGAACATTCGGACCGTCCGAAGATGATATCAAGATCGGGCGTTCAATTGAAATCGGACGGTCCTCCTCATTGAAACGTTCGAGACCGTTCCGAACGCTCCATCAAGATCGGACCGTTCGTTTTTGATCCAACGATTGGAGGGTTTGGAGATGGAACACGTGGGCGAAGCGATTGAGCGAGATAGTGGGCGTTTGATTTAGATCTAACGGTGAGATTGGTTCTTGATTAAATCGCCAGGCATGAGTAGGCGGTGAGGCGACGAGTGGGTCCATTGTCGAGAGAGGAAGAATGTGGTAGCGTGGGATTTGGGTTGGGTGGAGGAGTTTAGGCCCAAAGATAGATTGAGTATTTAATTTGATTTAGCAATTAAAACAAATATGGTAAAACAAAATAGCTTTAGAAAATAGCAAAATAAATCCAACAAATTCTAGAAAAATTTACAGAAATTCCCAGAGACATTTTGGACTTAAATAAAATATTCCAACTTATATTTGGTATTTAATTTTGCAGATAATTTATTTTGGCTTTGAAATAATTAGAAAAGCTTTTAAAATTCGAGAAAATTTCAGAAATTACTTAAATTTTCCTTTTTAACTTTAAATCAAAGAAAAGCCATAAAACTCAATAAATTTTCTTTTTGACTTTAAAACCAAGAAATTAAATAATTGATTTTATTTTTATATATTTTTAACCAAGATAACTCTTGGACCAAGCCGCTTTGATTCATCTCTGAGGCCGGCAGCCCAGACCCACATGTCAATCTCATCTCTTCTTCGTCTTCTCCGCGCCATGCCGGCTCACGCACATGGGAAATAAAACTTGCGGGAAGATGAAAACTTCTTGTGTGTGCGGGAAGATGAAAAAATGAGAGGGAGACAGGGCTTCCCTTGTTGACCACAACCTCCTTGTGGCCAGGACCTCCCTTGTTGACCACAACCTCCTTTGTAGTCAGGACCTCCTTGTGGCCAGGACCTTCTCCTCTTTTGGACCTCCTCCGTTGGATCTACTCCTCAGGACCTCCTCCTTTGGATCTCCTCCTTTGGACCTCCTCCGTTGGATCTACTCCTCAGGACCTCCTCCTTTGGATCTCCTCCTTTGGACATCCTCCATTGGATCTACTCCTCAGGACCTCCTCCTTTGGATCTCCTTTGAGCACCTATGTGGACCCATCTGGACCACTCAAGACCTCTCACGAGCACCCTTTTGCTCTACGATGAGGAGTACTTTGAAGACCAAGCATTCTAGGGGACGTCCTCCACTTGATAGCCGGTTAGACCCAATCAACTAACCCGCACCCGACCGAGCCAGGCTGCGTCACGGTCACGCTTGAGTCGCTAACGCCGCGGGCCCCACACGTTAGATTCATTCACTATGACCGAGATCTCGGAAGTTCGAGGAGCGCTCTGCGCCTTCATCAAGATGCAGATCGTTAACGCCGACGAAGAGTTTCACTCCGTCTGAACGATTCCATAGCTCGTTAGTCATATTCAACATTAAAGGATCATGAGGTGCAACCATCGAAAGCTACTGACATGGCTAAGCACAAAGGCGTACCCATGTTGGTATACAGCAGAGACCAACTAACATAGCCTATCCTATGGATGTCAAGAAAACATGTCAACATGTATGTCTCAAATAACCAAGGATGTCTTACCGGCAAGAGGGTGTATAAATAACTACTCCCAAACCTTTTATATACAAATAGCCATTCATGATAAGTTAAAACAATATACATTTTTGCAAAGATGGGTTCAACATGATCAAGGTCTATGACTTGCCTTCGGTGAAGAACTGGGAAGCTTCTATTGATGAGGCCACGGATCCAAGAACTCTTTTGTGTAACCGGGATCTACACGTTCGAGGAGAACACAAATAAGTAAAGCAACTCCAACAAGAATATCAAAGAACTAACCAAATAAAAGCCATTTCCCTCTTTCTCTCGCGCTCCCTCTCGCGAGCCTCGTGCTCCCTGTGCCTGCACGCCTCGAGATGAGCTTTCGTCTCGCGCTCGTTTTGCTTGTCGGTGCGGCGTTCCTCCTCCGGATCTCGTGGGCGTTAAGCTTGGTTGGAACGTTACGGAAGGCGTCACTTGCTGAGGGGCTTCATTATGAAGAGCTTCGAGATAGGCATCGTCTCTTGTTCGACACGGGCATTCTCAATCGGACCGTCCTTATTGAGTGGGCCGTTCGGACCATCCAAACAACACACTCAATCAAGACCGTCCATTTCTGAGAGAGCTCTTTGGGATGATATATATCCTAGATAAAATTTCAAAACCACTTGTTTATGTTTAAAATACTTAAATAAATACTTTTACCCAATAGGTTTAATTAAAGAACAAAGATTTTTTCTTAAGGTCAAAATAATTTCTAAAAATTTGACAGAATTCATTTTTATTCAAGATAAATTATCTAGTATTTGATAAAAATACTTCTCCGGTCTCAATACAAGCATAGACTTGCATTTTCTCTTTGTCGTTAAATGAACCCTATGGCTTCTCCTTTGAATCGACTTGCATGTAGTTATGTATAGGCTTGTTAAATATAAGTCTTGCAAGTACATTTTGTACTCAAGCGCATTGCTTAATTGTTGCATAGGAGGTTGACCCCCAAGGGGTTAACTATTGTGAGGCCGACATCGTGCGGAGACTGACTAGCTTGGCGGCCCGGTCGGTTGCCTTGTGGGTAAGGGCAAACCGGTTGGCTTTTGTGATGTAAAAGAAGACTTAGTGTTGTATGACTTATGTATGGAATGGATGCTATATTTTGTGAGGTGTATGTGTAGTGCAATTCTGGAAAGTACATGTTCACCGAGACACAGAATATTTGGTTTGTGATGCTAGAGTCAAAGACCAATGTTTCAATTGATGGAAGCATAACCTTTGAAAACTCCTTAAGCAAATCTTGTGATCATCCTCTAGGATTATTTCTCCTAGCTTCCAGATCACCCTGGTGACCCCTCTGAAAAATTTCATAATTTTTGGAAATTATTTGTTATTTTTCAAAGGCCAGTCAAACCAATTAGATCCTTAGTCAAACCCTAAGGCAGAACCTTAAGGAATTTCTAGAGAAAAATTCAATGCATAAAGACCTTTGTTAATTTTATGCAAGGTTAATATTGGAGTCAGGAACCTCCAGTAAAAATTTCAGAATTTTTGGAGCTATGGAACTCTCTATAAAAATTCGCTAATCATCTCAGCCTTATCTTTCCAAAAATCAGTTTTCACCGTTCCTCGGGCTTAAACCCAACCCCGGCTCGAGCCACTTGATTTGGTCAAACCACCTAACTGCACCGCGCCAAACCCAACACTCACGAACCGTTCGGTCTAAATTCAACTGTCCAGATTAAAAGGAACGTTCAGACCGTCTGAACGTTCAATTCAATCAGGACCGTCCAATCTAAATCGGACCGTCCGAATCGCGTGGGAACATTAGGACCACCCGAACGAACTGGCAATCTGGACCGTCCATTTCAGATCGGACCATCAAAATTCTCCGACTTGATCTTTTGATTCAAACCGACCCGAGCCACGTTTGTTTTGGTTTTGCTGACCAGTGGGCCCCACATGTCAGCCTCTATTCTCTCGTGTGTGCGTGGGAAGCTGAAAAAATGAGAGGGAGATAGGGCTTCCCACAAAATTAACCTATATATCCCCAAATCCTCTCCAAAATCTCCTTAGGTGCTGCCGGCCTCCCTCTCTCTCCGGCCTCCCCACGGCGCAGTGTCAGCGCCGCCTCCCCGGCTCGTCCTCCTCTCGGCTCGCCCCGGTCCAACTCCTCTGGTCGTGTCTCCTGCGTCATCGGCTCTCACCGCCTCGTTCTCAGCGCCATGGCACCACCACTGCCTCCAGTTCCTCCCAGCAGCGTCTTGCCTTCAGCCAGATTAGCTTGGCTTGCCCTATTGCTTTGCTCTCCCCTTTTTTTTTTCTTCTTGTTGGTTGATTTGTTTCTTGAGGCTTGATGCAAGAGATTCATTTCTAGATTTTAGTGTTTATTCTAATTCTGCACTAATGTGGGTTTTGCCTTGCTCAAACATGAATGCTATGATGGAGGTGGGTGCTCTTGATGGTATTGCTTCCTTTGCTATACTTAGGTAATACTTCCTTTAAACCCTTTCTCTACCCCTTGCCCTTAATGCTCTGTGATGAAGAAAGCGAGAGCTAAATGTTGTATGTGCTCTGTGATAGCTTGAGTGATGCTACTACTATGAGAGCTAAACAAGTTTGTTTGTCATTTACTAGTCAACTCAATTCAATTTTTAAAAGATCAATTTAGAAGAATTAATGTGTGTTTTCCTCTTCTTTAATCCTTGATCTATGAATCACGGCTTCTTGCAACAATTTCACATTTAGTACTCGAGTGTCTTTTATTTTGCTCTTTACATTCTTGTTTGTGCTCGGTTTATTTCTCATTCCTGCTATTCTTGTGTTATGTTAAGCTTAGATTGATATAATTTTCGCTACCTCTTCCTTGACTACTTTAACTACTCATGTCTATCATTGGATATTTGGATTCAATCATCACTTTTCTCGGGGAAAGGAAGATCATTTTGTGTTGGAGGTGATGTTCTTTGCGGTTATGCGGTCTATAAATAATGGTACTTACAACTTAAGCTTGCTTCTATGATTTTGAATGTCCAAAGTGATTACTTGATTTGTTTTACTTTGACTTGACACCTTTGTTTGTCCTACGAATTCAACAGATTAACAGTTAGCATATATATTTAGTGTTGTTCCGACATTTGATGGACTTTACTGTATATCCTTTTCTTAAATCAGGCAGTTGGAAGTATGGTGCTGATTTTTTCCAAAATGAATTTTTGTTAAACTATATCATTGCAACTTATAGCAAACCTCCAGGTGAGTTGCATCCTTTAAAATTGATTCTCCATGTAATCATTCTTGTCATTGTTCCGCACCACTAAATGCTACAACATGTAATTATAGGTTTCTCTTCTTACTAGAATTGTCATGGGTGGAAGTCTTTGGTGTTTCTATACATGGAAGGTTTGAGTTGCCACTGAGAACACGATATATACTATGAATCAAACTCAAATGGCATTTCGCTTCCCTCATTACTTATATCTTTTAACTTGAATTTGTAGTAGGGGTGCACAAAATGCTTATAAGTCACGAGGCCGCTTGAGATATGCTTGTTTGGGGTTCTGCTTGAATGTTGGTCGTTTACACTGACCAAAGATATTATAGCTGTTGGTGATTGCAAATTATCTTATTAAAGTTCACTCTTTTAAATAATTTATCTTTGATCTTGTCGCATGCACACTCATATGTTATACTCTTTACTAGTGCTAGTATTGCATCACAATGCCTACATGTCGATATCAAGTTATGGAAGTAAGAATTTATGTTGGCTCAAAGTACTTAATGGAATTATTAGTTCATGTCTTGTGACTTTTCTTAGCCAACTATTTCCTACCTTTCAAGATGAATTTGAGGCTAGAACTTGTTTACTGAGTCTCACAATCAATCGGTAATTATGTATCGACTTGACTTCATGTATTTTGGATATGCATGCAGGTTTTTGCGATGCTAAAAACATCATTGGGACTCTTTCGGATATTGGGGCTTCTTATTTTACATCTAGACTACGGGTTCTATGGTGACCTTTTCTCTCACACCTTATTCAATTTAATTTTCACATAACCATATTAATTTGCTCACGGTGCAATAATTTATTACTTATTAGGATTCAATTTAATTTTCACACATACCCATATTAATTTGCTCACAGTGCAACCATGATACCAAGAACATCGACCGCGACGGATGCAACTAACTGTCCACATGATCTTTGATGATATCTTACTAGCTCTTTTGAGATTGGTGAAAAATAGATGAGTTACTACTTTCTGAAGCTTCCTTTATTCCATTCTCTCTATTTGTCCTTGGCATGTTGTAATTACATGGTCAGACACAAAGCTTCCTTTATTCTATTCTCTCTATTTGTCCTTAGCATGTTGTACTTACATGGTTAGAAAGCAGGGAAAAGACATAACCATCCTGTTAATCCTAAGCATATGAATCATTTAATTTTTACTACAAAAGAATTAATGTGTGTTTCCTCTTCTTTGCCTTTTCCATACTACTCATTGTACAAATCTCCACTATGCTTGGTTGTTCACATTTGTCTTAAATTGATATTATGCAGAGATTTTTCTAAACATTTTTGTACTTATACAAGCTCTCTCCAATGAAAAAAGAACAATTGTCAAATTTGTTGTTTTTTCTGATAGTTGGTTTAGTATTTTGGGTTGTTTAATTGTATCTGTTACCAGGTAGCTCCAAGCTGCTTACTCAATAGTTATAGGTAACTTGCTACCTTGGTTTGAGTTTATAGCCAAGAATATTAATATTAAATCTTGTTTCGGTGCAGAATCATAACAAATAGAGAATCAATAGCTTGATCGAAGGAAGAAAACCTCCTAAAGGCGGAAGGCTCAAGATCTTCATGCTGAGATCCATGGTGATGTCTTAGTAGCAACTTTCAAGCGGTTCCATGCATGTCTATTCAATATTTTCTCATGTTGTTTATTTCAGTTGTATTGCTAGTGCCAATTATCGATCCATGGTGATGTCTTAGTAGCAATTTTCAAGCGATTCCATTTCTTTTTTACATGAAATATTCAATTGAACCTATGAAAGGCGATCCTTTCTTTTGCTCCAATTTATTGAAGGGTCCATGTGTTGCTTAGAAGCTGGCGAGAGGAGCTTTGTGTCTGGGTGAAGACGCAGTTGATCAATTCTTTCCTCCAACTGTTATGATGAATGTTGATCATGCAATGAAAATTATGCAAGAAGAGGTAGGCTAGAAGTAATGGTTGATTTCCTTTTGCACCAATGATATTTTTCTTACTACTGTTCCTTGCTGATCAAAAGGCTTTTGGACCAATTCTACCAATCATGATATTGATTCGATGAAGAGGTTATCAAACTTGCAAATGACTCAAAATATGGTCTTGGTTGTCTTTGTATTTTACGGCAACTGAAGCGCCCATCAAAATAGCATCCCAACTACATTGTAGTGTTGCGACTATCAATGATTTTGCTTCAAGTTATATGTGTCAAGTAGTTATCATTATCTAGTTTGTGTTACGTCCTTTGTAATAGGTGACACAAAGCTGAAGCATAATATTAGTATTATGGTGTATATGTGATCAACTAATTGATGGTATTGGGCTTGAAATGATGCTAGTTTAAGCTTGAACTTATTTTGTGTGTGGATTAATGTATGGATGTGTATTGTGGATTATCGATGCATATGGATGTATAAATCAAATATTAGTGTGTCATTGACAATTTACGCTAGCACTATCTTGGTGCTAATAATTTTCTTGGCGACCACGGAGTCATTTTGGTGCGGTTAAACACTCGGGAAAAAACAATTTGCTTACGGGCAAAGAACCGTTAGGTTTAATTTTCTTAACGGTTACTACCCGTTAGCAAATTCATTTCATGGGTAGGCCAAACTTGAAAACCTGATAGGAAAAAACCATCAGGTTTTATTTTTTTATTTAATGGCCCGTGAGCCAAATCATAAACTGACGGGCAAAGAACCATCAAGTTTTATTTCTTGTGAGAATGAAGGAACCGCAAGTTTTATTTTATTGACAGGAATGAAGGAACCGTCAAGTTTTATTTTATTGACGGGAATGCAAAGAACCATCAAGTTTTATTTTCTTGACGGTTAATACCCGTCAACAAAATTCTTTTCGTGGACGGTTTGCAAAACCGTCAGCAAAATCGGGAAAAACCGTCAGCAAAAAGTTTCTTAACAGTGAACCGTCAGACAAATTGAATTTTCCCGACCACCTAGACCTGTGGGGCCGTCAGGAAAATATATTTTCCTGTTCAACCGTGGGGAAATACCCCTTTTTTAGTAATGTATATAAGGCTAAATATGTAATAGTTCATAGCTTCGTTGACGAGGCTTCCCTGTACACTTCTATACATGGACAACGATAATTTTTTCACCGCAAGAATTGAAGGTCTGTACCTTTGATATGTTCAGAGCTCTCGTCTATCAGATGACCCTTCATATATTTTGCCCATCTTTATCTCCCACTCGAGCGTTGAAGGTTTATGCTACTACAGTTGGTAAGCACTTCTATGGTTGGTGAGTCAATAAAGCCATACCTACTCCGGGCACACGAGTCCATAAATTGCCCGTTTCAATACCAGGAACAACAACTGAAACAGATATTTGTAGCATGTATCTACACAATTGCAATACAGCAAGATGGAGAATGGAGGAGGGTGACGAGGAAGTCCAATGGCACAAGCCATCATCGATGGTAGGATCTTATGGGAATGAGATGCCTTAGGAATTTGAGGTGAAGACGTAGGGGCAGTTTGGTTTGGTCCGGTCCAGTAAGAACCAAAGTATGTCAAGCCAAATTTTGGTAACATTGATCAGATTGTGTATCCGTTTGGTTTGAGGCCAAATTTTTTATAAGATTCTGTTCAAATTGGTTCTCTAGTTCATTTTTTGTGCCAAAATCCGAGCGGCCGATTTGACCGTCCCGATTTTGATAGCGCTAATTTTTGGCTTGGCTTTCATGTACAATTTTGGTCTTCAAACCAAACAAACTTGTAATACCCCTTGATGGCCGGCCGTCACTGGAAGAAGTATCAGTTTGTTGGAAGGGAATTCCCTGGGGGAGGGCCTCACCGTGAGGCCCCTCCCCTGGGCCCTTGGATCAAGGGGGGCATGGAGAATAGATGGAGATGGGGGAGGGGCCTTCCCCAAGGCCCTCCCCCGTAGAATTTATTTTCCAGTTTGTTGGCTCTTAGGATCTTGTGTTAACCAACTGCGCCCCTTCTAAAAAAATAGAAGAATGCCTACCGCATCAATTAAAATTGGCAACATGCTCTTAGTCTTTGTTTGTGTGTGCTGCTAATGTACCTTTCGATGTTGTGTGTGAAAAGTTATCCATTGCTTCAGGGATGCTCAATGCATGGTCTGTTTCTTCATATATGGAAATTGTTTATGCGATCAAAAACAAAAATATACAAGGAAACAATGTCATTGCACACTAACCGGTAAAAAACAACGTCTCATTTGCAAATATAATGCGAGTATACGTCTTTCTTGGCTTGTAACATGACTGTCCACTACTACTACAAAACAAGCTATAAAAGACGCCTCATCACAGACGATTCTTGTGAAACCATTTATGATATGTAACTATCACAGGCGATTTTTAAATAGAATCGTCTGTGATACGTCACAGACGCTTCTTAATAAGAACCGTCTGTGATAATCTCAGTCATCACAGACGGTTCTTATTAAGAACCGTCTGTGAAGTATCACATACGGTTCTATTTACAAACCGTCTTTGATTTTACCATGGCTTAAAATTTCTCTCTAATTTTTCCATGACTTAAATTTTTTCTTACTCTCTGATTTTACCATGGATTGTGTGCCACGGCAGAGGCGTGGCAGAGGATTGTGTGCCACGGCAGAGGATTGTGTGCCGCGGCAGAGGATTGTGTGCCGCGGCAAAGGAATGTATGCCGCGGTAGAGGATTAGCTGCCACGGCACAGGATTGGCTGCCACGGCAAAGGATTGTGCGCCGCGGCAGAGGAATGTGTGCCATGGCACAAGATTAGCTGCCACAGCAGATAATTGTGTGCTGCAGCAGAGGATTGGCTACCGCGGCAGAGGATTGTGTGCCGGAGCAGAGGATTGTATGCCGCGGCAGAGGATTGGCTGCTACGGCAGCGGATTGTGTGTCACGGCAGAGGATCGTGTGCCACGGCAGAGGATTGTGTGCCGCGCAAGTAGATTGGCTGCTACGGCAGAGGATTGTGTGCCGCGGCAGAGGATTGGCTGCCGCGGCAGAGGATTGTGTGCCGCGGCAGAGGATTGTGTGCCGCGGCAGAGGATTGGCTGCCGCGGCAAAGGATTGGCTGCCACGACAGAGGATTGTGTGTCGCGGTAGAGGATTATGTGTCACGGCAGAGGATTGGCTGCCACGGCAGAGGATTGTGTGTCGCGGTAGAGGATTATGTGTCACGGCAGAGGATTGGCTGCTACGGCAGAGGATTGTGTGCCGCGGCAGTAGATTGGCTACCACGGCAGAGGATTGTATGCCGCGGTAGACGGTTGGCTGCCACAGCAGAGGATTGTATGTCGCGGTAGAGGATTATGTGCCACGGCAGAGGATTGTGTGCCGCGACAGTAGATTGGCTGCCATGGCAGAGGATTGTGTGCCATGGTAAAATCAGAGAGTAACAAACCGTCTGTGATGAGATATTTATCACAGACGGTTCGTATCACGATCCATTTGTGAAGTATCACAAGCGGATCGTGATCTGGCTTTCGTCTGTGATATGTCATTATCGATTTTTGTCTAAAACCGTCGTGATTAAATGGCGGGAGTTGAAAAATTTTAAGCAGCGTCTTGTGGAGGCAACATTTTTAGAAATGTGCTTATATATTTCCGGTGGGGCCTTGCTGGGCGAGGCTAACTAGGAGTTCAAGCATATTTTCGTCTAGCCGCATCATCTGCTCCATTTCCGGCCGCCGTCGTCATTTTCCTTTGTCTCTCTCCGTCCGGTGAGTTATCGTTTGATTCGTTGGCTTTATGTCATCTATAGATCCTCTAGATACTAATATTCGCCTCTCATTGCCTAGTTCTGCCTCAAGCTCGCAGTTACCGTGAACCTTGCTCTGTCATATCCACTCGCCACCGTCAAGCTATCCGGAGTGGCTCTGTCATAAATCAACCACCTTCGTGAGCTCTTGGACCCTCGTGAGTGGAAGTGTGAGGTTTAAATAGCATTCCGCTCCTTCTAGCTCACTTTGCCACCATTTAGCTTATCGCTTGTTGCCTCTCATCATGGCACAACTCCAATGACCATAGGTCTTCGTGTACGCTACCGATAGCCTTGTGGTTGCTTCTGGAGTCATCGCCGCGTATTCATTTGTTTTCTCTGTCGCGATCGTGCCATTAGCGTCACCTCTTATCATTTGCCCGGCAATGCTTGAAATCTATTTTTTTCTCAATAGAAAAAAACTATCATAAACGGTTACGAACAAGAACCGTCTGTGATAGTTATGTGATATAGACTATCACGAGCGGTTACGAATAAGAACAAATGCAGTGATAGTCTATATCACATAACTATCACACGGTTCTGTGATAACTTTTTTCACAGACGGTTTGAAAACCGTCTGTGATGATAGGCGTCATCACAGACACATAATTTCAAACGATTCAGAAAACCATCTGTGATGACGATTTAAAATCATCTATGATGACACTTTGTGTAGCAGTGTACTCTAGGTCTCGTCATCGTGGGCTCTGCACATATTCTTCGCCTTTCGAGAGCTCCTTAATCCAAACAATGGGTCAAATTTTCCGAATCTGCCGAATCTTGGAAGGCGTCATGGCTCTTAATTAACTCGCATGCTTTGAGACACTTTTTACATGACTACAAAGAGGCCAGGTAAAGTTGCCAACGTGGCATGTTTCCATCCTGCAGGCCTCAAAACAAGTACTCTATCCATTCTTTTTTACTTGACTTTCTAAAATTCGTGCTGTCAAATTTTCTAAAGTTTGACCACCAATAAATTTAAAACTATCTAGATTGACTATATAAAAATTATATCATTAGATTTGTCGTTAAAAATACTATCATAATATTATAATTTTATTACTTCATCTTAATGTAAAGTTATAAAAAGTAACGGTCAAAATCGCATCTCAAAGATCGTAAAAAGTCAAAAACGTTAAGTTAAAAAAAACAGAGGAAGTAGCAAACAACATATACAAGATATGTCAGCTAGTAATAGCTTGCGTACTTGTACACATGCAATGTGCTCTCAAGATAGCTGGCTGGTTGGTGAATCACTAAAAGTCTAAAAACTCGAGTTAACGTTGTGCACCTACAAAGCTACACCCTTCAAATCTGTAGCGGATCTAGAAAATTAAGCCACTGGTGTCACCACGTATTAATCTCACTTGGACAATTACACACACGTACTCTTACTTCTCATATACCACTTAAATTATACGATGATACATCTTTATCAATTTGAACATACTCTAATGATGATTATAAGATACCTAAAGTGAGTTCCATGAAAAAATTAATTAAAGTCCACCTTTTATAGCGAAATCTATGTGTATACTTCTTTTATATATGAAAAAAAGGTATATAGTAAAAATAAAAGGCTCCAATGAATTTTTTTAAATCAAATCGCATTAGAGTAAAGAAGTATAATATATTTGTTTAAATGATATATTGGAAGTAAGAATATGTATTTCTAGGAGTACGACGAAACAGGCGTGTGTGTGTGTGTCTATATGTGTGTGTGTGTCACATTTGATTGTATTGAGGTCGTCAGGATCACATATAACTACATCGGGATCCGCTCCTGCTTCAAATAAATGACTTGCTTCTAAGTGTGGTAGAGGCAAGAATCCAAAACAAACCTCCCCTCCTCTGGGTGACGAGTAGATGTTAAATGGCATGGCAATTCGATGGTGGCGGGTGCGAGGTTTCTATTGAGGGCTTGTTTGGATGCTAGGGAGAAATTCGAGGGAAGAAAATCCTAAGGCCTTGTTTGGGAGCCTGAGGAAAGGCGGGATCCCCCAATCCCAGGAGCAAAATCCCGTGGGAATATTCCCGATGCAGTGGTCTCATTGTTTGGATCCTTTATCAGCGGCCCATTCCCGGCTCGATCCCCTCGATTCCACAGGGAAAAATCACCGCGTCAAGACACGAGAATTATTCTCCTCGTCCTCCCGCATCATGGCGCCTCCCTCCCCCGAGCCTTGCCGCCTTGCCTCTCCTTCCTCACTCGGCTCCTCCCTCCGCATCCCTCCCCCCCTCTCGGCCTCCTCCTCCCCTGCACCCGCTCTGCCACCTCCTCCACGCCGAGAACTAGCCGCTCGGCCTCCTCCTCCTCCCTGTTGTCTTGCCTTGCGCGCAAAGCCTTGACCAGGATCCGCCTTGCCGGAGCTCCCTCCCAAGTACATCTCCCTTCACCCTCAAGCCCCCTCCCGCAGCAGCTCTCAACTCGGGCCGCCGTTGCTCGGCCCCCCCTAATCGCATCTACAATTTTCTCCTCACTCGCACTCGGTTCATTCTTCTTGGAATTGTTCTAGGAGCATCGATTTAGGGCCTAGCTATTCCATCATTTGTGGTTAGGTTAATCTGTTCTAAATGGTATGTATGCATAATTTCTTATGAACAAAGTGCGAATCTTTGTTTTGGGGTTGGTTTATCACGAATCTTCTTTGGATTTGCCGTCTTACATGGTTCAACGAGCTAGTTAACTAGGATTCTTGCACTTGGTCTTCACAACTTTGTTGTAGACTTCCGATTGTGAATCCTTGATCGGTTGGTTTTAGGAATCGATACATAATGTCTTTGTAGAATCAGGGATATGGTGTTTATCGATTTCATGTCATGTATGTAGCCCTCTTAATCTGGTTAAGGACAAACACATGTTTTGCTAGTTGAGACCAAAAGAATCATAATTCATAAGGCATATGAGTGCTTACCTTCATTTTTTATTTTTTGTGTTAGAGGCAACAAATTTGCTCTTTAGATTCTTGTCAAAACAAATAAAAACCATAAAACTATAGTAACTAGCGATGATCAAAAGTATAGTAAGGCATTGGTACCCTTTGCCTGTATTTATCAATCTCGATCATAAGGTAGTGTGGCAATTTCATGATGCCTTCTCTTGTTCCTAATCTTGTCGGTTCATAAAGTGGTGTTCTCTGTTTATCGGTTTGCTTCCATTTATTGTTGTGCTATCTTGCTATTTGATCGTGATGTTGGCACCTTGTCTTTTATTGGCTAGTTTGATACATGTCAGGGACCATTTTTTGTGTATATCGTTGATGTTGCATGATCCAGGTCCTCCAGGAGATAACATATGGAAAATGTATAATGCCTAAGGATTGATATGCCTATTCATAATTTCATATCTTGTCCAATATAGAGATATGAGGTAATTACATGTGGTTAGGGAGAGATGTACAATCTAGACATTATTTACATCCCTGTTTCCCTTAGTGCTTAGATTCCAAAATCATTCTAAAATCGAAAAATAACCACATTGTTCACATGTGGAAGCATTATGTTAAGCTAGGCTAGCTATGCGGTGTGAGACAAAGGAAGGACTTGCGAAGGAGTGAAAGGAGAGAATGGCAAGAAGATTTTACGGTTTTGGCTATACTCTTTTGGACCACTGCTATTTTTTGCGGTAGAGGATGAAACCATTGAAGAACCAACCATTCTTTTGATGCGTGTGTGAATCTAAAAATTTTGAACACATGCACTAGTTCCAAATATAATATTATAAAGCAATTACGATGAATTCTTGTGCAATTCGAGAATCCTATTTGATTCATTTGCATGGCCTTCCTATATGCTAGGCGCTTTGTGATTATTACCTTGTTTTATTGTTCTTTTTGGTACATTAAATTGTTTTTTAAGTCCTCGGTTTCTACATGTGTTAACTTAGTTATCAATTGTTTTGGTACATTAAATTGTTTTTGTTAAGCCCTCGGTTTCTACATGTGTTAACTTAGTTATCCGATTGTTTTGTAGGTTGAGTGCGGAGATTTGCATGTTGAAAACCCATGTGGATGGCGCATCAAGGCGGTGGATGATCCTTCTACTTTGTTACGCTAGTCTATTGTTGCAATCTAGGTGTAGTTGTTAAGACTTATTTCATATATGTGGCATGTTGTTGGTGATTTTGTCCTCACTTTTGCT